>OZ014451.1:2234684-2537491 GCA_963966035.1 Acleris laterana
GTGTGATTAAAGTGCGTGCATAGTAAATATTATGAATGTCAGCGGTGTTGTTTACTAATGCGAAATGTTCCAAATTACATGACGTTGAAAAGGATTCTATCACATTCCAGTTTAATGAACGATTAACGTTGGCGTTCATATGCGTCTCTATTTTTATTAAAATAAATTACTTGAAAAAGTGTTGTCCGACAATAAACCGTGTTTCAATTATTGTACAATTCTGGTTTGAGTACAATCGGTTAGACTGTCGGAATAAATTAAACGAAAGAGCCGAATTTTCAACAACATTCCTGAAAACGGTAGACTATGCCAGTTTCAAACCCTAGGAGAAGATTTGGTTTAGGAGGTTTGGTCTTTAAAGTAACGTGATGATGATGACCGACATCAAAACAGGAGGAGGTTATAAATTCCGCTGTAAAAGAAATGTATGCTCGTTTGCCCTCACCCTGCAGTGTTTGGAACTGACCTGCATAAGCCCCGACTCTTCGGGCGGCAGACAGCCGGCGGTGCGCTCGAGCTCCACGGCGCCATTCTCGTCGAGCACCTCCTCGACGGTGGCGAAGCAGAAGCCGTTGGGCTGCGTGGTGCACGTGCCGTTGGGGGCGCCGTCGGGGCACGCGCTGGCGCCCACGCACTCGCACACTATGCCGGCCCGGCCTGAGGACAACACCAATTACAGTTAGGCTCACAAATAAAAGTAGGTAAGTAGTTATTTATTGGGACGCGGAACTCTTCATCGAAACTGTATTTAAGGATGATCCCCACCAGATCTTTTTTTTTTGTGGCATAGAGATGACAAACGAGCACACAGGCCACCTGATGGTAAGTGGAAACTGTGACCCATTGACATTCGCATTCACAAGACTGCAGAGCAATCCTAAGACTGCAAATGCGTTGCGAACCCTGAGGACTAAGATGGAATGCGTGTCTTATCCCCAAACCGGAACACAACAATGCGAACACTGCTGTTTGGCGGTAGGTTAATGGGTAAGACGGTGGTAGCGATCCGGACGGACCCTGCACAAGGTCCTACCACCCGCAAATGCGAGGTATTACCAATACAATAGTATTACATACTGCCGCACTCAAGAGTTGTCAATTAAATTTAATACGTGTCTTATTCTTTTGCAATAGCAAAGAATGTAACAGCAGCAACTTTAGGAAATCAAGCATTAAATTTAATTGACGACTCTGAGTGCGGCAGTTAGTTTTAATAACGTCTATTAAGGTGTTGTTTTCATTATTCTGTCTTAGTCACCAGCATGCTTAAGTTTAACCAACGAAATATGATTTATTGATATGAAACAAAACACTTAAAATACCTACTTCACATTGTTTTTAGCTGCGGCGCCCGTCTTAGGAACAACAGATGAACCTTTTTATCAGGAGTGACAAATGTGTTTTCCTTATGCATTGTTTACATCGCATCGTGAGTAAGTAAGGCAAGTCGTTGATAGTGACGTCGCGGATGAGTCGATAGAACAAAACCAGCGTCATTTCCGATAGCTGATACTAAAAGGAATCCTGGCAATTAACCTGACAATGACAAACGTAACGCGTCCTTCCTACAATTTTAGTCTTGTAAGTAGCTGCAAACTTTAGTGCTTTGTCACTTTAACGAGATGTTTGAAATGCTGCATTAATCTGTCAAAGGAGTGAAGGCGACAAGGTACTAAAGTGTTTAGTTACTTATAAAGACGACTGTACGCAGATCAAAAATGTCTAAGATATCCCTGGAAATGTTTGATGCATATTAGACGATCTGAGTCTTTATTTGTTTCATTTCGTGGCCAGCTCCAAAGTAATGGTAAGTGAAAACGATACAAAAACGCCATTGACGAGTATCAAAGCTTTGTGACATAATCACATCCGTAAGATATGTAGGCATTAGTAATAACTGAGTAAGATTTATATAACTTTGACTTAATAAAACTAAATTACAGTACCTACAATGTCGTTTTAAAAGTACCTAGGGTGACGGAGCCAGTAATGGACAAGGATCAATGATGAACACTTGATTCTTATTTTACAGAAGAAAAGAGTTATTCATTTGTTTTGCAACAATCAATTTAGGACCGTATCAAATTTGAAATAAGATTGATGTGTCCATAACTGTTGCCTGTCAGCTAAAAGTGTCCACATTGGTGCCGTCACCCTATTTTGGGTTCGGTTAAAGTCGGAAAGACTAGCATAAGCGCCTATGAGAGCGAGGGAAAGAAAAGATCAAATCCGAAGACCTAATTTGAGAGTTCTCCGATGTCTATACAGAGACAACGTTAAATAGTCAAAGTTTCTGTTACCAAAAACACTAACGAGCATACATCTCCCTCCTCCCAGGGCAGTCTGGTAAAAAAAAGATTTACGGACATTTGCAAACTTGAATTCCCAAGTTCGGATTCATCAGTGACTATTTATGTATATTTATCAGTTATCAATTGCCATTAACTTATGAGACAGCTCAGTGATACCTGTTCACAGCAAAAACTTTCACAAACGAAGATGAATTTCAAGACTATAAAATCATAATTTATGGCTTCCTCCACATAATTTATCCTTTCTCATTATGTTCTTATTCTATTCTTTAGACGTATAAAAGTCGTCTGTGACTATGACTGACTCACTGAGACAACGCACAGCCTACCGCTAAACATACAGACTTGAAGTTTAAAGGGAATATTCCTTGAAAATCGATCACCCATGGGAGAAAATAGGGGAACAAAGCATAACCGCGTAACTGACAGATAACAAAGACAACAAATACGAAAGATTCAAGACAAGAGATAAACATAAAACAACTTATTCTGTAAATATTCAGTAGCATCTCGCGCTGCTCACGTGAGTTAGCATTAAAAATACGACGATGCACAAAACGTTGTGAAGTTATGAAACGGTAGCGTTCGCGAGCCAACAAGGACGGGACAACACCCACGACCAAGACGGCTTGAGGAAAATAAAGCTCGCTGAAACTTTGCGTTTACGACGACTGTGGAGATAATACAGATTTATGCGCTACCCTTGAATGTAATAAGTTGAATTTTTGAGACAAGCTTCTCTTGCCACTGTACTTTTGCGTACTTAAAGGGTGGCAACGGGACCCTATAACTTAGCCTCTGTTGTCCGTCTGTCTATCAGTCAGTATGTCTGTGTATACCTCGTGAACCCTAATAGGAAGGTTGAAAGGATAATGGACAGTTGAAAGTTCCACAGAGTGTATATTGCCGCTATCATCTGCTTAGTAGTCATCTACTTATCGAGATCAATCTAACGATTCCAAACTTTAAGGAGGTCTTGTTACCACCTCTCAACTTCATCATTAGATAGGTCAGCTTTTAGATACCATAACGTTGCATTGTCATCGGGTCACGCCTTAACCGAGCGACGTGAAATTTATCAGTACCTACAGAGATACTTTTTAGCGAATGATGTAAATAGCTACTTTTTATCCCAGAAAATTTAACATGTCCGGAGGCAATAGGTATAAACGACCTCTACGGTGACGGAGTCGTGGTTTTTTTTTGTCAAACCTATAATCTAGTTTAATCCGAATATCGGCTCCGTCTGTAGATAGTAAGCTATGTACAATCGGCATGAAGTCAGTTGAATGTCGGCTCTGTATTGATAACTGTTTACAATCTCGTAGTCTTTGCAATCGGGCGCAAAAACTTCAATTCTCAGTAAGGCAATATTATTCAGGCTTGTTTATAAACAAGACATTGCACCTAGAGCACTTGTTGCGAAGCGATAAGCGGGTGATAAATCAACAATTCAAAAGTTTAAAAAGGTTTTGAAAATAGGAAGATAACGTTTAGTTTAAAATAGATGGGTACAGTCACCAGTAATGGCTTCGTCGTCCCTTGGGCTCAAAAGTGTTTGGCACATCTCTATTACAAAAAGATATTAGTGTTACATATTTTGGAGTCCAATGTAGCTTAAGTATAGGAATTATGTTACAACTGGTAACTGTAGGTACATGTGAGTTTTCCCTATCTAACAATACGTCATTGATTAGCGTAGGTACATCTATTGTAGAAACTTACAACTGCATTGAATTCTGTTGAATGAATATTTTCCTTAACTAGAGCACTCGTGTGCGTTTATTGCAGGTCGTTAATGATAACATATAATTATAATAGGCGACAGTTATGCAAAGCAACGAGGTTGTATTACCTACGCTAAGCGTCGCAAATTTATAATTCCAGAACCGATCACGCGATTACACGGTGATTATACAACCAGTAATAAACATTTAATCGCCCCGTTAAAAATGCAGATCCTAATCATAAACATGGTTTTTATAGCTATGTTTAAACTAGAGTTTCAAAGTGAGAGCCAGAGACATAACGCATCTGTCAAGGGTAGAAAGGATGGTTGTTTTTTGATAGGGAGCGAGCAACAGGTAGAGCGGGCCACTCCGAGATTCGGCCGCTTCGATACCGCCCCGTAAAAACAACAATACAAATATTTCAATAGCTTTTGTTGGAATAAATGATTTGAAAAGGAATAAAATAATTCAGGTAAAGCTAGAATGGCATTTATGTCCGCCATAAAGTTAATGTTACGGCGAATGTTAATTCGACGAACTATATTTAAACGATTGCCAGCACGAACGATGAACACAACTGAGGTTCTAATTGCTAGTAAGGATCCGTGTTGGCTTAAGCAACAACTTTGCTAGCAGGATGTAATTGTCCATTACATGACAATAATTAGAATTACTTATAAGGTACGAATGACACATTTTGAAAGAAAACATAGCTATTTGCGGAGTGAGCCAAGGTTTTGCGAAAAGTGGTGAGCAAATCGAGGATATGACGAATCGCAGGGATGTTAATAAACAGTAATTGAATACCATCGAACACGGCGCGGGTGAACAGGGAACTAGGAGCGAACAACACTCGGTTAATCCTAGTGCAGTATGCACGGGGTCCCGCGCAGTCGTGACGGCGAGCTAGATCCGCGATCTAGTCTAGGCTGGGTGTCACTTACTTGGCCTCATGTCGACGCGTAGAGGCGAGCCCGGCCCCGAGTCCGCGCTATCATTTAAATATAACCCGGGATGCCGCCGTCTGTCGCCGGCTTTATTTTTACACCACTAAGTTTGTATAGAGTCACAACACACGCTGTTTGAATTTGAACGCACGGGAGACGCAACACAACGCGGTGGAAGGCGAGGCACGGGCGCGTCGCTCGGCGGTCGCGGCGCGAGTGGCGGGAAGGGGCCGGCGGCTCGCCGCGCGCCCCGCGAGCCCGGTGCAGTATGCACCGCTGCACAGCCTCTACGCTACACGGCTACACCCACACCCTCGCCCTGCTCGTACGGAGCCCGTGGCAGGCATCACTGATGCGTACGAGTGCTACGAGTGCATGCGATTCATTGACGCCATCGAGATAACGCACTCTGTTTAGATCACTTAAGATACATTAGCGATAGATCAGCGTCTCGCGAATTTATCATGCGACAACCCTAACGCGAGGTTCCGTCTTTATCGGACCACCGAATTTAAAACGGGTTATCAAATGGCTTAATTAATTCTTGGAACAAAGAGGAGATTATACTGGGCAGGAAACATAATTAATAATTGGGCAAAATAATGATAAGGCGATTCCAAACGTAAACTTTTCAAGGAATTGAGCTCAATGAGTCCATTAACTTGGCCTTACTCGGGGAGTATGGAATGTTTAACATACCTAATTAAAGTACTGCTACTGACGGAAGACATAAATATAAAGTTTTCAGCTGATCGGAGACGGTATTCTTTACGACCGACAACTTGTTTCGGTGTCCCCGCCCACGTGTTATCAGCGCACCGATAAAATCTTACGGTTCTGTTAATCAAGAGATGCACGAACCTGTTAATCGCAATGGCACTGGTTCAACATGTTGTTAATGTAGTAATGTCTTATTCATGTCATCTCGGTTGAGTTAAGAGCGCCTAGCGTACGTATAATCTCCACAACCTACACATGGTTCGTGTGCCGATAAAAAACAGTGCGTTAAGCTTTGGGCACGAAATGGCTTCCAATAAGGAGTGAGCGGGGAGGTCGTTTCTCGACAGATTTGGTCCGGCACGACTGTATCTCGTTGCAAAAGTTCTCGACGACCATATGGCGCAGTCTCACGTATAGGCCTACGTCACTGCAGCCGCCGCCAATGCAATAACGGCACCGTAATGCACCATTAACGCATCCCAAGGCTACTGGTGCGGTCCAAATTGGAAATTGAAGTGATGATTGCCAAATCGTATGTAAATTGATGATACAAATTCCGATTGCATTCTGAGGGAACGCTATTGTTCTCGACGTATTAATTTGCAAATAATAGACTTTATTAGTCTAATATGGTTTACGATGGCATAGTTTAGCGTAAGACTTTGGAGCAACGTTGTAGCGACCCTCGTGATTAGAATAGTTGTGACCGTTTCCCGTGGGAAGTGTGTTGACGTCCGCAGCGATCAAAAGCTCGTCAGATGACGACGGCGATTAAATATATAAATCACGTGAAGCGTACAAATTGGCTGGCAGTTGGCAGCTACAACTTTCACAGTGTGCCGTTCAACGATAAACTCATGCATTGACTCTGCGAACACCAGTTGATTCTGTTATCGATTTATAAGTGTGATACCATCGCGAGTATCGATCTGTTTTAAAGATAATCATACACGGCAGATTTATCAAGATTTAGACTTTTTACAGTTCTGTAAGGACTGATCGCATAATTTAATGGTTAAATGTGGTGTATGGAATGAATTGGTGTTACATTTCTATTTCCATCCCAATCGTGACTGTCACAAATCGCATTCCACTCGGGCAAGCCCGGGTCAGGTCGGAAGGGTCATCGGGTATCTCCGACCTCTGGATAATCTGAATCCATCGACAAGGCGGGGAGAGCGGGAGGGAGATATAGAGGCAAAGTGGCCGAACAGACCAATCCTTAGATCCACAGGATTGTTGCCCTGCCTTATTGGTGGCCGTGTTGCCGGTTGATGGTATACACATATATTCTTGTTATTAAAGCGATTGTAGATTAACAGATTTTTAGGCTTCTCAGTTTTCTAAAAACAATTAGGGACGGTGTGTGTACTATTATTCCAAATTACATTAAATTTATTGTAAATCTGCGAAACATTCAAAAATAAAAAATTATGTGCTGATTTTTCCTTAAGGCTTCAAAAACTAGATTTCGAGCTCATCTCTTAGATTTTTCAACTGAGGCCTGGCAGCACAATAGTATAATTTATTCGGCGGCAGCGTGGCGCGCCGGCGAGGTGCCACGCGCCCCGCGCCCGCGCAGCGAGCGATCCTTTTTTTTTTGGCAGGATTAGGGAGTATCAGGTTAAACGCAGGTTACGTAATAGTTCTTACACACCCTTCATCTTAGGCAGCTTCGGTGCTGAGGAATTTAAGATCTGACGGTAAGGTGTTTAAAAATGTAATGGCAACGGAAGATATTGATTTAAGTAATTGTTTAATATGTTGTTTCGTAACTTTATTTACTTAGCTTGTCGTACAGTCTATTAAGAAGACTTGTATCCACATTTGCACCTTATTTTTATGGAATATAGGTGCAAAGGCGTAATGTTGTTGTAGTCGACTGAACTATTTATTAAAAAACACGTTGGAAACTGTTGAAGTCTATTTTTTTTTTGGTATGTGTTACTAGTACCTTAACAATTTAAGATGAAATTGAAGTTGCCATAATGATGTTAGGTAAATAAGGATATGGTTCGAATTTCAGAAATGTAGTGGCATTGAGGGTTTTTTGTGTCTGTTCGACTAAGTCGTGTAATACAAACATTTATATCTGGCCCGATATAAATATTTGCACAGCACTTGTGCTGATTCAATATTGGAACAGCACGGTTTGCCTGATAGTCGTCGGTGTGTGGGGTCACGCTAAACACCATGTCTAAGCAATATCACTCCTGCTATAACCACAGAGGAGTTTCAAAACGAAGAGAAGACAATTCATAGAAATCGTCAATAATAATATTAATAATGCTTAAGAACTAAGTTGGATTCGATTCGAAATTCAACAGTAGAGCCAACGGACTCATTGCACTCGATAAACCGTGAGCATTGTCAATATTAGCGATGCCGCGTGAACCTTTATCTACCTGACGCTGACATGAGAAATACTTATCAGCACGAGTTTAATAACCTGAAGCTATCAAAACATCCCTTTCAAATGACTTATAAAATGCTCGTGGAAAGGCAACATATGTACTATCATCAACGCAGTTAGCTGACCAATATGACCAATTGTGAATCTTGTCACCCTACAACAAGGCTCACTAGTAATCAGATAACAGTCATGCTTACTTATAAATGTAAAACTTCGTACTGATGCAGATGTAGTAATGGAGACGTTTTTTGTCGGAAAAGCTCGTATTTATCTTGCTTTCTCAACCAGCTTTAGTCCTATTAATAAACCAATTGAAAAAACAAGACAAAAACTATTTTTGAAACAAAATACGATGCCATAATTATGCACTACATCTGTACCTAAGGGTTTTTAAATGTTACTGTGTTTTGTACTTTCAAATGAATTGCTGGAGAAATTTGGATGACATTCAACACACAGGTAGACCACTAAGATTAAGACGTGAGACAATTTTAGCACACGAGAATTTGATAATTACAAATGAATTTGATAGTAAAAACGACAAATTGGTTTGATAAACAATCTGTAGATACCTATGCTTTACACCAAAATAAATATGCGAAAGATTATCAAACAAATACTTCTACGCAATGAGTTCATTTCGTTCTATCAAAAAGCGCTTGCGTATGTTTAAAACATAATTTTAACCCAAATCGAGGAAACACGTGTATCGTACGTGACTCTTGCCACGAGCCACAATCGGGAATAATTAATAATCTACGATAAATGTTATTTAACGCAAGAACTCCTTATCGTGTCTGATTTGTATGAATCATGAGGTAATTCGGCATTGAACGGATAAAGTATAATCGTAATATTCGTAATTGTTATCGACGAGCTTGACGTGGGAATCGAAGAATAGTAATCTTCAGTTTCAAAAGCACTTAAGTTACTGTAACGCGGTAATGGAATTTCATCACTGCATTGTATATTTCCTATGAATTCTAGGAAAATATCCTGTTTTCTTTGTTATAGTCCTACTTATCATTTTTAATGTAATGGAGAATTCGAAGAAGAGTAATGAATGGACTGAAAACAAAACAAGGACAATTTCAGCTCATTCATTAACGATGAGGTAATTAGAAGAATAATGTGAATAATTTGCGGTTTTCATCTAATTCATTCCTATGCCTATGTTGTATTTACGGATATATTCGTCTTATGTCATACGGACGACAAAACCATATATTAAAGATATATATAAGATATACCTATCATGTAATTGAGAATGTTTATTAAGTTACGTTGATCGATTGAGTACAAATAGCTAAAAAAACAAAGTAACTATGAAACTATTTTGGACGTGTTTAGCCCAGTTGGTAGCGACCCTGTCTACGAAGCAAGCGGTCGCAGCTTCGACTACGGGTAAGTATAGATGAATTTGCGAGAGCGTGGAATTGCATGTATCTAGTGGTATTGTGTGTGTATAATACCACTACATATGCAATTCCACGCTCTGGCTAATTCATCTATACGAGCAAATATCTGTGTGATAGCGTGTTTAGTTTAGTTCATTTATTCGTCAATGTAATATTACAATATAAATTGCATTGCATGTCAAAAAATACGGAATTACTTTGATATTGTCAACATTCATACAAAATAATAATACAAAAATAACATTAATTATGACAAGTATTAAATGGTCAGTTTCAGAGTTTAATTCGGGGCTAGGTAAATGTTCATATTCGCTAAAATCAAACCGAACAAGTTAAATCTATTTGCGATCAACTCCCGTTATTGCATCTAACCCATTTATCTCGAATACCTCAATTAGTGTCAGTATTTGTTGGCCTGGGCCGCGACAATTAGCGGTAATGTAGAATGCGCTTACGCTCCTGCATTAATACATTAAGCGGTATCCATGATGTCCTTACAAAATGACTAGGTAATGAGCCCGATGCAGGTTCCTGGCACTCAAGCTGTTCAAGTCCTAATTTATTCAGTAAACAGACTTGAAGTAACATGCCGATCCGTACAGGATTGACAAAAAGGTTTTGTTTTGTATTTCAGGTGCGTGATTAAATATAGCTCCACGTAAAATGTGTGCCAAATATTCAAGGGCTTATTTTTAACCTACTTCAAAAAAAGGTGGAGGTATTCAATTCGTCGGGTTTTTTTTAAATGTATGTGCCCCGATTACTCAACTGGGCTGATTTGAAAAGCATTCACCAAAGTTTCAATTTAATTTAGAACATAGGTAGTAAATAGATTGCATAGTTCTTTTAGAACCGCAACCAAACCCTACAATTTATGCACGACATGGTAATGAGAAAAAATTATAAAAATTATAAACTAAGGTGTCACATTGATAACAAGACGATTATTTGTATATTGAGCAAGCAAAGGGCATCAGTTCAACATTTGAATATTTAAACTCGATAACGGAGCTCGTTCTATTTTGAACGCTTGTCAAAACAACAACAAAACTTTGCGATGCATTATCTGTTGTGAATGAGACAGAGTGTGTTTCTTGATCAAAAAGTCACAAGTGCTGTTAACATTGTATTGAACGTACGACGTTCTGCTTTGCAGGGTCAACGTGCATAGTGTAATGTTACAGCAAATTAAAGTCATTCAGAGGATAGATTCGCACATGATTGCGGCAACAAACAAAGCGAGATTATATTATGATGTTAGTCTAGAAATACGATATGGGAAATTAACCTGGATTTAATTCGGTAGCAAAATATTCCACTAGAGGTCATAATCATAAACAAAACTGCGCAGTTGTCGTCGTAATCTATTAATCGTTGGTGATTATTTGTGGTCGAGTTTAGGGGCGCGGCAGCTATCAGGTGTATATCTATCAGGTAGGTATCGACGTATCTTGCGGAGATAACACTGTGTTTTCTTGTGATGAGGTTATTTTGGTCAAGTGTGTCACGCGCCCAGACGGTGCCGTTACGTATAACCAACGTAAAAAGATCCACGGAGCCCAAATACTACTGAAGCAATCGGCAAATTTTAGACTGCAACAAATGGTTGAAAATTTCAATTTGAACTAGCAGAAGATTGCGAAGTTTAAAAAATATTGCCACCTTTGTAATGCTGATCATTTGTGATGCATATTTGGTATAGCGAGCACAATTATTCTGGAACGAATTTGATGCTTACGGCGTAAGCATTACGCTATATAAAATGGAAGGGCATTGGTCACTTGCAATCGTCATAGTCATAAAGTACGTGCTCATGCTTAAATACAGAGCGATTTGGCTAAATATACCTGTAGTCGGGTAATTAGCTGTGATTAAATGGGAGAAAAACATTCATCACTTTTGTACCAGTAGGTACCTATGTAAGTGCGAGAGTGATGTATGCTTTGTCCAGATTTATCCATAAGGATATACACAACCATAATAGGCCCGTTGTGGCGATCACCAATGGATATAAAATGAGAAGGCGTAATTGAAAGAGAACCGACTTGAAGAGATTACTGCGAGTGTACACGGAACAAGGTGTCAAGTCAAGGCTATTGACATTACTGTGTAATTAATGATGCGTCAATGTGTAAAGATTAAGAGATGAAGAATAAATAATAAGTGGGCGCTGATGCTGTGAAAGAAATACAAATGTCAGTCATATCGATGTCGAAGTCCAAATGATTGACACCGTACAATCGTGTTTTAATAGCTACAAAAGGCGTCGTAGGAGTTGGTAACGATGTGTACAGACAAAACAAACTGGTACACCCACCGCACTGAAAGGAAACAATATCAGATGACATTAGAATGATGATTGATTAAACGATTCCATTGATTTCACTTGTCGGTTGAACTCTTGCAGTTAAGCGCTCCCTATAGCAGATAATGTTTTGCTTGTTTCTAAATTATTGCAGGAACAAGCAAGAACAATAATAAAGCAACCGAGAATATTGTCTTATTTCTTAATTCGTATCGATATATCAATACCGAATACTTATAATGCGAAAAGTACACGCACACTCCAATTTGGAGAAATTTGGAACGCTATTCGCTTTCGTTCAAAATTTTGTACCTTAGACCTCTCTCGCTCAAGAAATGAAGTGGTTTTTCTTTTTGTACACCCATGCCTAATAAGGTAAATTGAGAGCTGTTTGCCACGTCGATCGTTAATATTGACTTGTGCCCACAATACGATCGGAATCCAATAAATAACGCACATTGTGTACAATGTTCAGGGCGTAGGCGAGCGACTTGGGCGGGACCAACGATTTTGAGATTTACTATCTAATATTTCTGTTTAGGTCAAGAAGAATACGACAAATGTAAATTCCATTGCTGACGTAATTACTGACGGACAACGCCATAGTACGACGACGTATTCGCTCATCCCTGGCCAAGATTGTTGAAAAACAAATGTACTTAATATATTTTTCGACACATGTTTAATTCACTTTTTAATGTGTACCTACTTATCTTCATTTTCTTTTTGTAAGTATTTTGATCTTTACTGTCAACCTACTATAATAAATAATAAATAAATAGCTTCAACTTTTGAAACCGAACCGAAAAAACTTTCGAAACGCAAAAGGGAATGTGTAGCAAGCACTAACAATATCTAGAAATATAAACCAACAAATATCACTTGCCCGTCTCTTATCTATAGTAATATTATAACGCTGAAGAGTTTGTTTGTTTGTTTGCTTGAACGCGCTTATCTTAGGAACTACCTACCGGTCCGATATGAAAAAATAATTCAGTGTTAGATAGCCCATTTATCGAGGAAGGCTATAAGCTATATATATATCATACTCACATAAACCGAAGCGAAGCGAGGGTGGGTCGCTAGTTGCTTCATATAACCACCAAAAGAAGATCACGTATTTTATCGTTAACCATAGATGATATGAGGCAATGATGACAAAACTAACAAAACACCTACGTAGTAAAATAAGATATGACAGACCTCTATCATTAAGGAAACACGTTAACGAATGTTGAATGCAAATGAAATGAGAAGATGCTGCGATGCGATGTATGATAGATATGATAAGTGACCACCGCCGAAAATGAACACGATAATGTGTAATACACGGTGATATGTGGTCGTAGCTTTACAAATTACGACGGTCAGTTTGCTCCGCGTGACATAAATATCTTTAGATATCCCCTTATTTTATGGTTGTCTGGGTGAGATATTTTGCGATAAGATCACCTATCTGCCTTAATCGTCTGCGGTGTACACTAATGTAGGTATAGTGACTTTTAAAACGGATTAGTGATTTCGACACCAACACGTAAATAATTATTTTTCAATTTGGTCAAATTAACCATCACCGTAAAGTAATAACTATGTTATTAAGTAACATCAACTACTTTCACGTCCATTGAATTAAATCATTCTTTAACTATTTAAATAACAGTGTCTGAAATCTCGCCGGAGGAGGAGTGGAAGTGCCAAAAGTGATTATTTATGATGAACGTCAACGACTAAATATTCAGGTGATCAAAAGTGGTCAAAAGGGAAATATTAAATTTACCTTTACCTACCTGTTCAACAGTAGAGCGTTAAATATACCACCTGAGGGTCATAGACATGGATCACGCACGCAACCTCAGGTGCGTAGGCGCACCGACTCTTGACCGGCCACGAACGTACGAAATGTAACCAAATGTATTACTCGAATCGCCGATAAATCTAGATTACCTATTACTTGTTTATTCAAATACGTGATTTGAATATAACTAGGAACCAGAAATTGGAAAGCTGTATGCAGGTTGAGACAATAATGAAGCGGAATTAAAGGTTGAGTAACATCTGTTTTGTATAAGAAACATTGGACATTTATACATAAGCGCCTAGTGGGTAGTGGCCCTGTCTAAGAAGCTAGTGGTCCTGGGTTCGAATCCCGGTAAGGGCAGATATTTGTGTGATGAGCGCGAATATTTGTTCCTGAGAATCCTGAGTGAGTGAGTGAGTGAGTGATGTTTTCTATGTATTTAAGTATATATTTCTGTATATAAGTATTTATATCGTTGTCTAGTACCCATAGTAGAAGCCTAGAGCATAGTTTTGGACTAGTTCAAGTGGTGTGAGATTGACCCCTTATATTTATTTATTGAGATAAAAAAAATGGTAGAGAATGTAAAGTTCAATGATCATTCTTGACACATACTTGACCAAGTTACGAATAAGAAAACTGAAGCTATGATAAGAGACCTCCTTCCTTTAAGTACCTAACCTTAACTAGAGGATTTCTTTTTTAAGACCGCGTTGTTTAGTAACGGAATATATATATATATATAGAAAACAGAAGAATTTAATGTAAAATTTTAGAATTTGTATGTTGTATGTACAGAATTTGTAGGTACATGATATTACCGTGATTTGGCGAATGATACAAATAAATGAATAAATAAATGGGTGCTGTATATTGGTTATAGTTCAAGCGATATCGAAAATGATCGACCTATATTACTTACTTTTTCCAAGCTAGAAATAAGCCCAGACTCTTACTCTAAAACTGTTTAGTTTTTAAACTACGAGGAGCAGGCTTCAACCTGTCCGATCTATCGCTAATCAAGAGTATTAAGACCCTATGCGACCCGAGGCAGACGCTATTATAAGTCATTTGCATTTAAATAACTCCGTTTAACGAAATGAGTTCAGTTCCATAAACAACTCGCGTTAAGAATCCACTAAAATGATAATAAAGTGAAACGTGGCGTAAACAAACAATAGTTAGAAAATCCCAGATCCATATTCAAAGCAACAACTAAAACAAAACTTGTCTCAGTCTATCAAGACTTTCGTAAAAGTGAGTAAAGGAGACAGCAGTAGAAGACACGAGATTTTTTCGTTCCGAGTACATGGCTGGGGTGAACTTTTAATTACTTTGCGTAGGCGACTTCCGCGCCGTCTCATCTAGCAGGCCATTAATATCAACCTACGACACCCATTACTATTATAATTTCATATCAACATGAAGATGATAGAAATTTGTGAAATTTGAAACAGTTAAATGGCTGGAAATCGAATACAAATGGCTCTACAGATAACAAGGTAGCACTAAGAAGAATTGGACGATATTAACATTATGCAAATTGGTAAGGTTACCACTTTTGGTAAATTAGTATTGTGATTATTATGAATTTACATTAGATAGGGAGACGTATAAGGTTCCATACGTTGTTGGACAAGGTGATAAAAAATAAATGAAGTGTGGTAAAATACGCTTGATTAGTTCGACGGCGGTCCGTAATCGGATATCAGCCGAAAGGAGCATTTGATCCGGCTCGAAGGACAAAAACATGGCGGTGTACGATTTTGGTTTTGTAACATAATACGATTAATTTACAGCTGTGTCGCGTCGTGAGTAAAATGATACATATTCAAACCATTAACATATGAGTCTATACAGAAAATTATAGTAGAACTTTAAGTCAAGTTACGTGATGATTAATATTCTAGAATACCTCTTTTCATAGTAGTTATAAACCGCTCAGCGGCAGAGCAAATAAAAAGAGTAAAATAAATACATAATAGCATAGTACAAGCAGGACTAATAAAGCTAATAATTAACCAAATTGGCAAGGCGCCCTGCAACAATGGAGGGCATGTCATGTCACTGGCGCTACCATAACTCAAGAGTCAGGCCAATAAACTTATGAATACAAATCTAACGTAAACAAACCATATTTAATGCATCATTCTATATTCATTTGGGATCCATAGTGTATTGAACACGCTATCCATTCGATCTGTCGAGTTCGAATGTAGAAAGTTCCGCCTACTCATGGCGAGAGGTCACAGTCGCCCACGCTGAAGATTAGACTATTGAGAAATGCGAGGGTTTAAGGTGGCCGAAGAGCAATTACTGGGGTAATTGATGATCATTGCGGAATGATGCGGGGGAGGTGCATCTTGATGGATGCAGCGAGCGGGCGGGGAGAAATGACAGCCTTGTTTATAGGAGACTGCAGTTGACGTAAGGCAGAATTATGGTCGCTATTACGGATGTAAGTTTACATGTTTTATAAATGCTTTATTATCATGAATATGAACGAGTATATCCACAAGAAACAGGTTTTGGTCTTGAATGCATTTTGATTACACCCAGTGCTTTGTCCCTTTCATACATCATTTACTAGAGTTCCGTCTCGAGCTGGACATGATGGTTGAGCGATAATGATAATCCATGATTTAATACATAATCTGCGACGATAAACCGATAATTCACGGCGCCCAGGCCTAGGCTCGTTTGCATGAGAAGGGGGGTATCTGTCGGCGACGTGTATGTATGGGGATTATGGAGATGGTCGCGTGCCGAGTCTCTCCGGGTGGGCGACGGGTGATCACCAGAGACCCTGAGAAATCGCCGTTATTAATATTTTAGTGACACACACTTAGAACAACACTTAGAAGACATGTAAATCAGACGCAATTATTTTAATTTATGCGCTACGGCTATGCTAGCGCAAGTTCTGTTGTGACCCCTACTGTTTCGCTCATTCTTAAGTTCTATTTGCAAGTCATTAACTTTTTTGTTTTTAACTAATATAAAATAAATTATCTATGTGACATCTTCACCCTTTTCGTAATGCAAATGTTTTAAAGCGATGACTGGTTTTAACAGCGGATATGCATACCGTAATTTTAAACCTAAATGAAAGAAATCGTACTCTATCGACCGCTTGATGGGCTGCTATTTTAAACGGCATAATTAATTCCAATACCGAATACAGTTGATAATAATATAAACCTGCTTCAAAAATATTGGGGACCTTGGGAAATTAACAAAACCAAATTAACAAATCTACACAATAATGCTAGTGACAGCAAATGATGCCTTAACACGTTTCAATTTAAAAGCTTAGCAAAAATGCACGCCCGATAGCACAAAGCCCTCGTACCAATTACACTACAGATTCTATGCTATGCATTGCGAACTCAAAGGTTTAGTGGTAACAGGGAAATAGGATTAATCAGCCGGTTACAAATAAACGGAACATTACAAATAGCTGCGCATCGATAAGGGGTTAACAACGCCGTTAACCCGCGAAGGTGGATAGTGGAGACAATTATACCACTGTTTCCGCGCGAGCCAAAGTCCAAGGCGTATGATATCGCACCGAGAAACAACACGTGTAACGTGTCAGATGTGAGAGGAGATAGAAGAAAGGAAGAAAAGAAGGTAGAGAAGGTTGGCGTGATTATATTTGATTAGAACAATAAGATTATTCCTTATCATATAGAAATGCATGCAGCATGTCAACTTTCGAACCGCTCGACGCTCGTTCTCAAATCTTCGAGTTTGGAATCAATGACAGTCTTAGCAGCAGTATTATAACAGAATCCCAATTTTAATTTTGATACTAAGTAAAGGTAAAAAACATCTAAGACAAGAAACGTTATGTGAAAGCATAACGGTATTTTTTGTACAAATATTATGACAGCATAATAACGTGGTTATCATAAAGCTCAATTGATCGAGCCAATCAATCAGGGGAGCGAGAACGCGGAGAACGTTTAGCGTTAATGCAAAAATATAATAATTCACAAGATCGTCCACCTCATTATTATAATTGGCTGTCAGAATAACGAATAGTTGTGTTCGGCGGACACCTGCGGACTCGATTGAGACTTGCCTGATTTAACAACCAGTCGGGTGCACCGCTCACAATATGCCTGAAAGTGCTAAATCATTAGAACCTTACGTATGCTTATAAACATTTTGGTACGAAAACCTAAAAAAGTCCTATATCCAAAAAAATTTAATACAAGGTGATTAGAGAACTGTGGTTACCACTTTCTTTATAATTTTCCTCAAATAAGACACAACAAACATTAATTATTAAACAACCCAATATAGCCCGTCATCAATACCTAAATATACTACAGCAGAAATCACTTAAGTGCTCACACGTTGGACATCAGGTTTAATTTATTCAATAAATTAATGATAAACATTTTTTATGTCAATCCACAAATATCAAATTACTAACTAATTGAAAACATCTGGATTTTAGCATTGGGATTTCCAGTCTTTAAAAAAAAATACAACTTACTTTTGGTGCTCCCTACGCCCTAGCGAAACCACCCTCCAAATTAAAAAAAATCATATTACGTATACATAGAGACATAAGAAATCACAGATAATAAAAAAAAACCATGATAAAATAATGATCAATATTGGACTATGTAATTCCTAAGTATTCTACGATAAATACAACCAGATCTACTAACAACTTAACAACACCGTTTAGCGTCACATTAATGTAATTTAAACGGCAACCAAAAAGCGTTTTGCATGTAAAATTCGATAGCAATGAATGGAGGCCCGCGGTATATGTAAATACACACATTGACTAGCACCATTGATAACGGCACCAAACTGGTCGGACCTCGCAGACGCAGCCAATCAACGTGAACCAAATTAACTGGTAAGTCTTTCGTTTACTGGTTTTTTTATCAGTTGAAGATTAAGAATGTATTGGTATATCTATACCAAAGTGAGAAAGAAGTGTTGGTAATGGTCAGTGGTTTTGTGTCAGTCTTAAGAGGATTGTGAGGCGAAGCGATACTTAAATCGCGTTCCTGTTAAAAAAAAACATTCAAATTTAGCTCTAGATGTAATATTTCTCACCCCATTTTGTTTGTAATTATTTTCTTGGAAAGGAAAACATCAGACCTACTTTTTCAAACTATCTACAACATATTCAAAGATCATAAAAATAAGACCAGGTTTAGGAGAGAAACGTTATCGCAATGCCATTTTCTCGGAAGCTGTTTCGTTTTCAAGATTTTACATAGGTTTGGTTGGTCTTGCAACTACAAAAACGAACCTAGTGGTTAATAAGTGGCTGTAAAATGTTACTCGACAAGAAACTGACGGATAATACAAGACATTAATTATACCGAGATCTCCGGGACGCCATAGGGCCCAAGCATTGCACAAAATTGTCATGCGTCTGAAACTTGATTCAGACATTTCGGACTATTTAAATTACAAGCGAGCTCACTCTGATGAGAACCCGGGTATGTACCGGCAGCGATGCCTTTCATGCAATGATCAGCTAAAGAGGCATGCCTTTGGCCTTAAGCAACGAACTGAGATGTAACGTTCTTTTTATTGATTTGCTTAGGAATTAAGAATTACTGGGACGGAGATCAGAACTTGCGATTCTAGTACTTCTCCAGGTAGGTATACTAGGTATCCTATAGCTTCACTAATAAAATATCAACCCAACTGAGCAAAAGACAATGTCAACGCTAATGAAGCAGTTAAATTTAAATTGAATAGCAATATTATCTTTATGAATTAGAAAGTATTGGTTAATCAAAAATAAATAAGCAAAACGGAAAACAGTCTATTTCATTTCCGAAGTGATTCGAATCACACCGAATCAAGTCACCCGCTTCAGATGATTAAAAAGCGTGGGAGGCAAAATAAATAAAGCAATTAATTAGTTAAGAATAAAACTTTTAAATTCACACGGAAATTACGAACCGGCCGGTAAGGGGGACATAAAGAGTTGACAGTTAGCGCATCCGGTCGTATCTTTGGCTCCAGCTTTCTTGTACAATCTTAATGGTGCGGCCGAAACTTGACCTGAGGATGCTTCATCACTCGCTTCTTCGCATTTTATACCTTATTGTTTATCTCTAAAGATACATTTATAAAGGCTTCCCGTTTTAAATCTGCGATGCTCTCGAACTGTCTATCATATTAGAAAGGACACTGTTACAGGTTAAAGCAAGATGAATAGATATGATGCCCTCTTTACGATCATATTGCGACAGTCTAGTTTCATCAGTCGAGATAGTGTTTAATTATTTCACTGCATTCATATCTTTGCCAAACGAGTTCTGATTAGATCGTGACCCCTCACTCATCGACAAGTTTCAACAAGATTTTTTTATAGCTATCACCGAAATGTAGGAGTGGAAGATGAACTCAATCGATTCTTAATCGACAGTTTACAATCATCATAAATTAACCAAGTGATTGGTTTATCGATTAATCTTGCCGATACGACGGTGCAGTTATTAATTAATAAAGGGAAATTTAAATTAATATAATAGGTGCCGTCACGCCCGATAATATAGTACCTACGGGCAAATTGATAGCATCAAGACATCGAAGACATCGGATAAAAAAGCCAGCGACATAGAACAACGCAAGCTTTAAACACCTGACGAACATAATGAACCATATGGTTGGTATAATATACAGACAGGCAGGATGGCTTTATTATGATCATTATGTAAAACGTCTTGCCAGTTCGTTACGGAGAATAACAATAGAATAGACTAAACATATCCAAGTAGTTACAAAACCGATTCCAACGTCTTCGAGCAGTATTGGCACCGGGCATTTAGTATAGAAATGACTTCATAATTTCACCCCACACACATGCATGTCCGTGTAAAGACACACCCACACGCGCGTAACTTCCGGCCGCGTCTGTGAATGGCGCTTACGCATGTTTACTACTGGCCGCTCGGCTGTCGATCATTTCGGAGCGCTCTTACGTCACCGCTTCATCCACTGCTCTGTATCGCACAATATCCCATGAGCGTATGTCATTGATAAAACCAGCCCGAACGCATTTGATTGGTCCAGCATGAGCACACGTGTTCAATATCAAAACATTACCCTCGAAATCGCATTCCACAGTCCGATAGTTTAGTATTACATGCATGTTTGTATCGTTTTATCTGAGCATTTATTTAGCGTTATCGCCTGCGCTCCTCATTATGATACTGATGCTTCGAATCGTGTTTATGCATCCAGTTTACTAATCGTGAGCCGTAAGCGTTCACCGGCCTAAATCCACGGCTGTTATCTTAGCAGCCGATGTCCGGTGTCCCGTTCGTTGGACGGTCGTGAGCGGATGATGTCATGAAGATTGAATAAACGGCGCAGCTTCCGTCGAGAACCAATCGAACCCGCGCCCGATGTAGTCCGCACAGGACGGCGTTACTTATAGAAATCCTGTTCTAGATTCGCGAGCATCGATGTTACTGCCGATTATCTGTTTCACTAGTTGATTTATCGTTTGTAATAATTATGAACGTTTTAACCAAAAGCAACTTTAGTTAAGATACTTCAATGAATGTCTGATCTTTATTAACTTACGGATTACTTCCCACGTCTCCGATTAATTCAGTATTAGAAGGCGCATTAGATCAGACAAGAACATTACCGTTGGCATTACTAGACATAGATTTGGCGATTAGTGTCGCGATAGGGTGCCAAGTGC
Source organism: Acleris laterana (assembly GCA_963966035.1). NCBI lineage: Eukaryota > Metazoa > Arthropoda > Insecta > Lepidoptera > Tortricidae > Acleris > Acleris laterana. Next base: position 2,256,033 of record OZ014451.1, read on the forward strand.
TGCGTGCTGAGTGCGTCGTGTATTTCTGCACTGGCGATCAGGCGCGCCGAGCCGTCTGAACTGACTAGATTACTAAGGTCTAAATATAACTAAATCATTTGCGATAAAGAAGCCAATAATCACAAAGACATTATTTTTTGATATAGATAGATAAGATAAGAAAAACTGAACTAGAAGACAGAGACAAAGACGTTCATTGAAAGAACACAGTATTCGGATAGTTCTTAGTGTGACAGGATGTGCTTATGTTCTAGCTATTAGGCATGCAATATTGAAAATAACACACAACAGACAGAATCACAGATCAACATGTTTCAAATGTAACAATGTTATACATGCCCTTCAAGGCTTGAAGTTCCTGTTCTTTGCAATCGGAAATAACAAATGCTATTCGGATAATAAATGTTTACAATTACCAGTTGTAAAAGACTTCCTGTGCTGTATTTGAAGCTAGCATTCGTACTATTGGAGGCAAGTCTTGAAAAACCCTAAAGAGCTTTTTCTACGGTCCAACTTAACAAAGAAAAGGTTCATACGGTTCCGCAACTCAACGCACAGGTAGAAAACCTGACCCCGTGTGCATCGAATTCGAGGATTTCTTGGAACCTGCCAGTTTTTCACGCGGGCGAAATTCTTAAAAATACAAAAGACCGACGCAGCATCTGGCAGACATAGTGTCGTCTGTCTACGGTTGGACAATGGAATTGTATAGAAGATGAAACTACCATAATAGAACATGTTCTCATACTACCTGTGCTCGATGTACCTGCATCCCGGTAAAAAAATACACATTATACTTTATGATGACCCTTTTATAGCTCGCTGGAATATGTGAACGGCCATATCGCTAGAAAAACTGGACATAAGATTTTATGCGGGGTACATAAAAAATAACGGAAAGATACACATCGCCGCGGGTATACGGGGTTCGACTGTAAACATTACCTAAGTCGTAATGTTTGTTGTAATTAGAGCCAGGCTAATGCGGCGCGGTGTCTGCGAGGCATTGACCTGTGTTTCTCGGTAGATCGCGCACGGATTGCGAGAAGGCGACCCGATCCGCGCGAGCGTCGACAATAGCTCATTCAGGTGTCTCGGGGCAATGTGAAGCGATTATCGAGACACTTAAGATATAGGAAAACGTGCGTAAAAGAATCAGGTATTACGACGACACCGAATCCCCTAAGCCTAAAAGAACATAATTAAGGGAAAGTAGCCACGATTTCGAGACTACTTTGACTAGACACCTTTAACAATGACAATTCAATTCGAGAACAAAACTAGATACCATCGGAAGAATTTAACACAGTGCATATTAACCTGGATTATGTTAAGATCCTCGCGATATTCTCAGTCATTAGCCTAGAATGACGTCAAGAGAAGTTCACAGCACTATTAATACAGAACAGGATCACGTTATGCAATTATTTCAATGATGAGTTACCAAAGTAAATTGGGACGCAGCATGTAGCGATGGAATTAGAATAGGGTTTCCAAGCCAAGATTTACGGTTCCCCTAATTAAACAGTGGATCGTAACCGTATCTTGATTGATGTTGCAGTGAAAATAATCTTTGGAATGAGTGATTAATGTGAGATAAAAACATGTGAAATCAAATCGGGAGTTAGTATAAATGAGTTCATGTTTGAATCCGAATCGGTTGCAGTAGGCGGAACCTTTGATGGACCATTAATTATATTCACACCTCTGGCGACCGCAGCGCATCGGGGAAACTGTTTTTTTCTAAAGCGACAGTTCTCGGAAAGATGGCGGCGTACAAAAAGTTGAAGCGAGCACGAGCTGTATAAGATCTTGTCGAATTTAGAGGTCGCGCCGTGCCGCGAAGGGCAGATGAAGACGGAATTATCGAGATGACCTATGAAGTTTGTAGGTAAAGTTTAGCTACGATTTCTATTTCTCATGTCACCCACCTAGTTCGATGCAATAATAACAAAACATGTATTTCAATCACGATTTCACGTTTCGTTTTTTTCTAGATCCTGTCCGTTATTGTTAGTCCAAATTAGATAAAGTTGATCTAAAATATCCGCCTAAGTAGCTAAACTTTTATTGCTTTTTTTCAACGTTAAACAGTTTTTTTAAGTTTCGCCCACACCTTATGCTGAATAATAATGTAAAGGTAGGCATAAGAGTAACAACATCTTGATTCTTTTTTTTGGCAAACAGGCTCGACGCATAACTCGGCACCCTGTTTTAGGAACCACGGCGGAGGTCGGACAAAGGCAGGATTCCCTGAACGCGTGGCACAAAGCTTTAAATAAAGCCTGTCAGCCAACTTGTAGTTTTATTGCAGACGCCAATTTATTTCACGCCTTTGCCTTGTTGTGTCATGTTATGTTAGACGGGTTAGCTTGAGTTGGAATTTAGTTAGATTCTATGGATTTTCGGTGAAAAGAAGTTTTGTAATGAGATCCATAATAGATTATGGCCTGAACTCTATTATTTTCAGAGGTGGTGAGCCGTATCGTGAATTGCCAAAATCCTGATGGTTCCAGGGAGTGAAAAGACAGAAATGAAATCACTAAAAAGTGTACCCCAATTGATTTCTGAAATTAAGGAACTAACTTAGTTTTGTGGCGATAGTTAGCCATACGTAGGTTTAACTACCAGTTGATAATACGCCTACTATACCTAGCAGTTGGATTAATTATGTTAAGTTTTTGTCAACTATGAATTATATGTATTTGCAAAGTGGTATAATTTGTCAGGATCGTAGCAGGTGGAAAGAAGTGGTCTCTGTCTACCCCTCTGGGAAACAGGCGTGATTTAAAGAATGTATGTAGGTATTGTATAATGTATTGGACTTACTGATACTGGTGGGTGTTTTTTTCTGATTAGTATATGTATATTGGACGCGCTAACTAAACATAGTTTTAATAACAGATATTAGAGTGAGTTTGTTTTAAAATTAAATCTAACATGTACCTGCGTGTGTGCCTGAGTGCCTGTTCACGCATATTGTGCATGGTCTTTACGATTCATAATAAATCAAGACAAGTAAAATTTAAAATCTTTTCGTCCTTGACATTTCTACAATAATTGTATGAACACTGGTCTTGCATAAATAAATGAAAGTTGATACAGTTTACTTCAATTTGACACCTTAATAAAACAACGAGAATTTAAAACCTAAACCCATTAAGGCGTTTCCTGTCACCAAAATATTCTGAATTATACAACAAATCTGTCCGGATCATTAACAACCTCGCAACAAACCAAAACTCGATGCAAATGCGTCTGTTTACCTTCTGCGCACATAAATAATGCATAGAGACGTATAAAAGCCTCATTAATCCATTCCGGTCAACCTGTTCCGGATCCGGTAGACTAGGACGTGGCAGGTTCAACGGACCTGTCAACAGGCTCTTTTTTCCGTTTTTTCTGGCCACCTGATGGTAAGTGAGATCTCAGGCCCATAGACATTTACAATTTCAAGATTGCAATCCTTTAGGGTCGTAATATTGAACTGACCTAGAGTTTCCTTTCAAGACACGTCAAGATACCCAAAATTTGTTTATTATTACGGTTTAAGACTACAAATGCGTTGCCAAACCTGAGGACTAATGAAATGCCTCTATGCTAGTCACTTCACCGGTTCATTTATCACTACAACGGAACATAACAATGCAAAGAATACTGCTTTCCTGTACATTAAGTTAAAGGATAAGATGGTAGTGAATTACTGGTCCTGCCACGACAACCTACCTACCTACCTTCGAATTTGGAAGATGCATCCCACTTCTGAAAACAAGTGAGGTGAGAGACCATAACGGTTCAGAAGCTGTGGATTGTTAATTTTATGATGTTTACTCCGAAGAAGAAATTTAGCTAGTTAACGTACTCGAAATCTAACAAGTCAGTTTTAACAACTTTCAAACCAAATTCAAAATAAACACATTAGGAAGCCAAGATGAACTAGATCTTAATAAAGTTACACATGTAGGTGGACGGTTATAAGTTTTTTTTGCAGTAGTTGGCTATTCCATGAGCAAGGCGATACGAGAGAATCAGAATAAAACTAGATGAAAATTTAAAGTACACGTCCTGAGTTAAAAAAAGGATTGAATTCCTCAGTAATGCTACACGTGCTAGGTGGTTAGGTAGTAATGAATGCTCTAGAATTCTTGGTCGACTGAACGGGTCCATGACACGGTCTGTCGCGCAGAGGCTTAGCTAGAGTAAGACTAAAGGAAACTAAAGGCTGAGTTATTGGTCGATATGCATGCTTGTAGTAATCCATTGACGGGTTGTTTTGACGTTTATGAGGCGAGCGAGAGCTATCGCAGCGACGCAATGTATCACGTAAAGCATGCGGGCTATCGCGCAATGAGACTGAGCTTTAACCAAACTGCGTCAAGTAAATCTAGCGTTTCCCTCATCTTAAAACCAATCCGATTTTTTCGATTTTTAGATATGTTGTAGATATTATTGAAAACTAGGTCTGTACGTTTTCTTTTCCAAAAAAAAAATACTAGGTTAAAAGAATAAGAAAAAGAAAACTGTACAAACCGTGTAGATTTTATTTGACACCTGCGCGATTGTAGTGTCGCTTCACAATCTCACGGTGCCAACCGAAATACAGAAGATCTTGGACTGTTAAGCCGCCGGACAGTCCAAAGTATGTGAAGAACTGTATGAAACCTCAAGTGAAACTGAGAGTCTGTATTCTAACACGTTTTTTTTGAGAGCTTGTGAATTAATTAGTTTGGTTTGAACACAGAGACAAAAAAAATGCAAAGGAATTCGTACCAAAGTGGTATAAATAAACCTTAGCTATTTATGATGCACTTGAGATTCATATCACATTGAATATAGATGAATAAAAGATCGCCTCAATAATGAACAGAAAACTAAAACCACATACATTAAAGATTGTAGCGTACCTAGAGAACCTCCGAAATTTATTATTACGACCTCCGACAGAAAATCTAGCTAGTTCACGCATTCCAAAGATTTAATCAGAAAACAAGATGAAGGAACATTAAAAGGTGTAATAACACAAAACAATTAGCAAGAAACTGCTGGTCGGTTTATCGATATTCGACAGGCGTTAATTCCCGATCAGGCGCTGCCTTTCGTGGCAGCATAAATAGAAAAGTAATTCGTCTCACGCCCTTTAGGACTTTCTGCTAACTATTGCTGTTCAGGTCCTAAGGTTGTGTCGATGCGCGTTGCTCGATACTTATTTATTACAGTTATACGGTACACGCTGGCCTAGTTGGTTGGTTGCCTACAAAGCGAGCGGTCCTGAGTTAAATCCTGGCAAGGGCAGATATTTGTGTGATGAGCGCGAATATTTGTTGCTGAGTTATGGATGTATTCTATGTATTTAATTTTTTGTATTGTCTTTATGTATTCGACTTGCCCCACATGAACTGATTCGGTCCGTCCTGTTGAATTTGCTGGTGGTGGCTCGCACCGCGTATGGTCGAGGCACGCTGCCATGCAACCGGCAAGTCTAACGATATACCTTTGTTTGAAGATGAACTACTGTTTATACTGTGCTTTTATCAAGGGTTGCTTGTGACGAATGAAAATAATTGCATAATAAAACAGGCAGAGGTGTTATTCTCTTATACATTGCTTCTTGTTGAACGGTCGATCGAGCGAGCAAATTCGTTCGAGTAAGCTAGAAAAATTATAACAATTTTTTTAATGCGTTTTGATAAAAATTATGCTAAAGAGGTTTGTCTCAAACACATACATTTTTCATTTTTTTTTGGTTATTGTTTACTTAAAAAAATATTGAGTCAGTGTTTGCTACCGGTTTGAAGTAGTGGTCGAAATGAGGTCATTTTGTTTGTAACCGCACTAACCGCGTTTTTCTATCCTAGCTGTGACCTGTGTGACGTAGAAAAGACCATGTAGCGTTTAAGCTCTTTAGCCATTCCATTAGCAGAACTATTGAGAAAACACATCCTATAATGTTGTTTGTACGCTCTGACGGGACAACTTAAACTCACCGGTTTTGCCCGTCGAGTTTAAAAGTGACCGATTAAGAGAATAACATGGCAGATTACTATATTAATTAATAGTCTTTAGAAGCAAATATTGCTTTATAATAACTGCTTAATCACTTGAGCAAACAGGTGTAGGGCACTAATGCTGAATGGTGTTAATGTACTCGTAATTGACTATTGTATTGTATATTAGAAAAACTAGCAAGTTGCCAGTAAACAAGACCGTTCGCCATTAATATTTCTACGCACTTAAGAACAGGCTGGGCTAATGCTAATGGGGTCGATAGAGAAACACACTTAAAATACCTCGATATTTCAGATAAGGATTTAGAAAATACTTTAAAATTGTATTCAATGATTGAGAGTCGAGATAACAGAAACGAAAGTGCAATAACTATAATAATTTGGATTATTTTAGAAACTAGAAATGAGGATCTAGCGAGTCCTACCAACATTTAGGGGTCCTACCCCCATTGGAGGGTATGGGCAGGGGGGAAATTTTACTAGGCGAGCGATTTTTTGCGCTGAATCGAATGAGACCTTCCCATACTAATAAGATCAATATTTTGCTAGATATGAAGGGTTTTTGTTGGAAAAATTGAAAAAGTAAATATTCCAAGTCAAAAGTAGAATTTATGCAGCAAAAACATGTTGATAGTTGATGTAACATACTGTACCAAGTGTAAAAATAAAATACATTTTGCTGATTAAAATGATTCAATCCTACTGACTTTAAATTTTCAATTTTTACAGCAATGGGAATGGTTTCATTCATTTCAGCGCAAAAAAAAACGTAAGAAAGAGATTGACTATAAGTAAGTACACTTGTCGCGAATTTAGAAGGACGTTCCATAAACATCCAATTAGGATGAGCCTATCATCCGTAAATTAGAAACAATATTTTTTATACCCACCTAGGGGTAGATATCCGCAGTTCAATCTCCGCCTTTGGTCTATAATAACGACCGCCTGTGTCCTTACAACCGCCCGGCAGTCTGTAGAGACTAATTAGCGAGACACCGGCACTGAACCGATAGATAATTCCTTCAATTAATACCGCAGACACGGAATTCCTCAGAAGCGAGAGAAAAACTGCATCTACTGCGTTCTTCCTTAACAAGCATTTTTAATACGGGAAATTACAGATGTTTCATCTTTTTTGAACAAGATTTTTGCAATTAAAGAACCCGTCTAAGATTTGTTGTGTTAGTTTAGCAAAGTCGTGGTTCTCCACACAAGTTTGTCGTTGTAAAAAGTACCAGCACGCTGCGGACATACATACATGACCATGAACAAAACTTAACGAAAGCGTGAAAAAGGTAATTGTATAAATTAATTGTTTCTCTTAACCATGGGAAATACTGAATACAATGAATATACATAGCGCATGTATGAATGCAAAATGAATTAATGCTCATAAGTGTACGTACATCGTATTGAATTCCAGGCACTCGTTAACAAAAAGCGTTAGTATTGGAATTTCTAAGCACCATGGGCTTTTGACCTAATAGGTCGTTAGTTTATTTATATTGGTCATAATTTATTATTTTGACATTGCTCAATACAAAAAGTCAAACACAATGGAAATTTTTGAAAGAAGATGAACGCAATAAAAGTTATCTTTCTATTTTGAAGCAGTTATTCTGGGACACTTATTAGCGAGAAAAAACGAACTCATTTCTTTTACAAATCCTGTCCCTCCTTCTAGGGTAAAAAATGCTTATAATAATCATTATGAATATAAAACTGGAGTAGATGCCCTTATCTTTTGAAAGGATCTTCCGGTGCTACTTAATCGCTAAGGATATAAACGGGGAGGCATTTTACGACCAAGTATTTAGATCGAACATTATAAAGCTATAAAGTCGACAGTAAAACCCGTGGTTGTTGAAGTAATGGAGCACGATTTGGATGTGTTGATACATACCTGTAACAACCGGAAAACACAATTAATACTAGAGTAAGCTAAGCTAGAGTAGACATAGTTATGAAATACATTACTGGAAAATCTAACAAAGTAAATCAAATTTGTAATGCTTTCGATAATGAATCTGCCTGAAGTAAGGTCAGGTGGGGCAAATGCGTCTACACCCTCTACGGGGCACGTGCGTCAAACCAACAACATGTAAAAATATATACAGGGTGGGGCCTGTAACTAAAGCAAAAAATTAAAACGTAGATTCTACTCCTCAAACTAGACAACTTTTGTTTAGCAACTTTTTAAAATCATAAAGTTTTTAGATTTTTCTTTTTTCAAACAAAGTAAATACTATTTTCAATGTACTTAAAACTCCGTCTAATTGACATCGCCTGTCAGTCTAGTCACTCTACAGACATAATCAATTTCATAGTACATTGCGTTGCGTGTTCGAATTAACTTTAAAATGTAATAAAATTCAAACCGCAAGTTTTTTTCAAAGTCGTCAAACAAACGTTGCGTAGTTTGAGGAGAAGAATGTACATTTTTAATTTTTGCTCTATTTACAGGCCCCACCGTGTATATATATATACCTATATGGTTTGTCGCACTTTCCCCACATGACCTTATCAACGCACAATCTACATTACTCAAACTAGGAACATGAAATTTGGGAAGCGGCTCTCGTTAAGCCCAGTTGCACAAACGTCGCGTGTCACTCTTTACCTTGGAGAATTAAACAGTGACAAATGTACGTACTAATAGGATATTGATGCTAATACTACTAATAAACGTTTAAACGTTTGTGCAACTAGAAAGATCCAAAATTCTAAATTCTAAATATTTATTCAGTAAATTGGCCACATGAGGGCTCTTTTACATGTCGGTAATATGGAGTGAATCTACTAGCGCTTCGGACAAGAAAATCATGGCGGAGAAGAAGCGCCGCAAGAAACTCCAGAAGAGGTTTAGATAACTAGCTAAAGATGTTTCGAAATTCGATCCCTTATGGCTACTAGAGGACATGATAAACGGGTTCTACGCAAAACAGTTTCATGCAAGGTTACTTTTAAAATAACCGAACCAAAATGTGGATTAAATTTGTGATTATTTGCAAACTCCACCCTTCTGATCGCAGGCATCACGAAGTTTCTCCGTTTTCTAAAGCAATGTTATTTAAGGTTACTTAAATATTGTTTAAACGTGACGACCACGTAAAATATTGACCAAAAGCCTAATCAGGTATTTAATAGGGAAAACGTGTCGAGCGAGCGCCGAGCCGGCTCAAGAGTCGAGACTCGATCGCATAGGGCTGCCATATGGAAAATTTAAATGTCATGATAAAAACCTGACATTAGCCTAAAAATCCTGACATTTCTTGTAACAGAGATATGGCGTAGCTTGAACGACGCCCCCGCGGCGTGCTGCGCTCTGCGGACCTAGACTTTTAAGCAAAGAAATTGAGATCTCTTTGGCTGTAATTTATCCTATTTTAAATTGTTGTGAAATAAATTTTACTTCATTTGATTATTTACTACTCTTATGTATCCTTTAATTCATCAAAACTGAGTAAACTTTGTAATAAATATATCATGTAAACATATTTTTTTTATGAGGTCATTCCTAAAAATCCTGACCATCCTTGCCAAGTCGGCCGCAATCCGGAAGGGTCAAAAATCGTGACATGTCCGGAGAAATACTGACGTATGGCAACCCTAAGCGCAAGCAGACAAAGGCGGGCAGACTAGTCGTAGATCACTCTGATAACAGAGCCACGGAAACTTGCCCGCCGGGTTTTACCATCAACGCTTGAGATTACTAGACTGTTTCATGTTTATCTTTAAAGTATATAGGTACACTGGCGAGTACAAATAACAGGTCACTTTGTAACGAATTTCAGAACAAAATGACCTGGCTATTTCTGCTCGTAAGTATAGTTCTTGTCTGGCAACGAAACAAAATAGTGTCTGTGTATTTATATACAGTTTCGGGTATCTTCTGCAAGAAATTTTAAGGCTACAAACTTTTGTACCTCTTCTAGAGCCCGTTTCACGATAGCCTGTAACTAGTACTAAAGTGGATTTAGAATATATAATAGAATAGAAATCATTTATTCAACGCATTTGAAAAAAAGAAAACGAATGAAAAAATAAAAAATATAGCTGCTTGTAACGCAAGTTACAACCTTTCTTGAAACGGGTTCATGGTATTACATTTCTCATTTACAGAGCAGATATTGCACCAAAGTATTGCAAAAAAAACGCCTAAATTCACTTGCTGGCACTCAAGTTGGCGAATTAGAAAGTGACCGGTGGGACATCAGTGCTAATTACAATCGTGCAAAATTGCGTAGATGATGATTCAGTAATAGTATAGTAGAAAAAACTACCAAATAAGCTTAAGGTATTAAATTTTCGATGCGTAATACCGAAAATTATATAGATATGAATTATCTTTATTGTGTAACAGGATTAATACGATTTATAATATTGTTTACAAGTTTTTCGCTAGTAATAGAATAAAACCACACCTTTCTAATGCTGAACCCCTGTTCAGCATTAGAAAGGTGTCCTTTGAAAATTTGGTACGCCTTACGTCAAATACAAAATATTTCACTCACACGCTAAATATGTTTGCTATGCTAAGTAAATTACAACTAAATTGATACAACAAAAATGTCTTTTAATCTTTAATTTGTTTGGCGTGTCTGTGACACATTTTGTACCTAAATATTTGACGTAAGACTTTCAAAAGGTTAAAACGTAATGGTTTTTGAGATCCACAGGGCCCTAATATGGCTGAGTTTATCGGGTGACAAAGTTTGGATAAGGCATCCGTCACCTTCTGACACGTAAATAAGTACGAGACTGACGGATGCTTTATCCACATTTGACACGCGATATAGACGCAACCATACTGGGCCCGCAGATCGCGGAACATTTCCTTTTTAATATGTGGCCTGGCCATAATTAGGATTCGTTAGCTTTGTCTCGATAAGCAGAATTGAAGACTTTTTTTTTTTATGGCATAGAGAAGACAAACGAGCACACAAGCCAACCTGATGGTAAATGGAAACTGTGACCCATAGACATTCGCATTCACAAGACTGCAATGCAATCCTAAGACTGCAAATGCGTTGCCAACCCTGAGGACTAAGATGGAATGCATCTATGCTAGTCATTTCACCGGCTGTCTTATCCCCAAACCGGAACACAACAATGCGAATACTGCTGTTTGGCGTTAGGTTAATGGATAAGATGGTGTTAGCGATCCGAACGGACCCTGCACAAGGTCCTACCACCCGCAAGAGACTGTACAAAGAAAAGTAAAGCTCGTCTCAAAATGAAATAACCTCACTTAACTTAAACCTATTTCAATATCGTAAACCATATAAGAATGCGCCCACGAGCGGACAAACAGACGACGGTGTTTGCTGAGCGCTTGGCTTGACCGTGGGCTAATATTTGACGACAATTTGAAGGTACGACGCCCTGCGTGGTTCGATTGGCCCGCTCTAGGCATTACCTCGGAAATATTGATTTGTTTATTATTTACTGAAGAAACGAGGTTATTATTCAATACTTACAACGCATTACAATTTCAAATAAGAATAGGTCGAAAGCCACAAGAATCTAGATTCTAGAAACATAGATATGGCCTAGTTGGTAGTGACCCTGCCTACTAAGCTAGCGGTCCCGGGTTCGATTCCCGGCATGTGCAAATATTTGTGTGATGAGCGCGATTTAAGTTTTTATTTCTCTAATATAAATATGTTTATCGCTGTGTAGTACTCATGGTACAAATCTAGAGATTAGTTTGGGACTAGGTCATTAAGCCAGCGCCTAATAGATCTAGTAGCTTTTTTACCCGACTACGGCGAAGCAAAATGAGTGTTATGAGTTTAACCGTTTATTTTACTTTACCAAGAAAACATAACAAAGAGGAATAAAGTGCTTCATTTAGACAATCTCTCCGATGCCCTATATCTTAGAAATGAATAGAGCAAAGATGATAGCTACTTCTACGTGGACGTCATAAAATAAATAGAAGAGGAAAATAAGTCGACGCCGTTAAGTATCGACTGTCATCAATAAAAATCAAAGCTCTTTATGCCGTGTGTAGCCATAAGCTATACCATTTCACCTTCGCAAAAAAAAAACCAAATCTGAATTTCAAAAGGACCGCGCACAATGCATCCGAATGTAAAACCGAGTACTAAGCTGCCTATTCAGAATAAAGCCTTAAGTGTAAATTAACTGCTAAAGAGAATTAAACCTTCTACAGCTTTAGAAAGGACGCATTTACGAAAAAAGCGCAATATTACATACGACCCTTTTATTTCAAAATTGTAGTATGTTAATGTGGCCAATCACGCGCATCTGCGCACGCGCAGGCTCCATCGCGATACAGATTACCAAGAAAACGGCCAAGGATCACGCAATAGTAGACTTTACGACAATTGTCATAAAGATTTCTATATAGGTATGGGTGAATGGTTGGTAACCGCCACCGCACAGCGAGACGCATTTGCTATTCCGCCGCGGCCTGGCGCCGACGCTCTTGTTAATCCAATGTCCATCACACAATGGAGGGCAAAACAAAAACGAAGGCTGGGATTCTTATGACATTTCATGTGCCGCTGGTCACGAAGGTTATACTGAGCGGTTTGCTGACTGGAGAATAAGTTGAGGCGCTTCACTCGACTGACTAACAGGATAAGCTATGCTAACATACAATTAATAAACATCTAATTCAAATGTCACATTGCGAGATAAGGCCAAATAATATTTTAAGCAAACGGTATTTGTATCATCGCAAAACAATTAAGTGTTCTAAAATAAAAATAAACAAGATCTATTTGTACCGTCGCCAGAAAATGCTCAAAATAAACTATTCTTCACAAGAACAAGAACACATAAAGCGACTGCCCACCTCGTTTGTTTACATGGCGACTTCTTTCAGAGGAAATGCCACATAAACATCGCGGAGCTCCGGCTAACAAAAATATCAAGATCGGAGGACAAACATTTAAATTTTTTAAACGCCTACAATTTCTCGCACGATATTCAAACAAAACTCGTAGGACGCGATCCGAATCTTTGTGCTCGTTTAAATTCCCGGCGACAAGGCGAGGTGGGAAATGGTCGAGAAAAACGAGGAGCACACAAAAATGTCGAGGGCCGAGAGCAAACCCGTGTTGGAATGTTAGTGACCACACGGCGCGGGGCCGGAGACACGTCCTTATTAAGAGCTCGCTTTGAACTGCCGCTTGCATTTCCATATAAAACAAATTAAGGTACTTCAATGTATACAAGACATTGCTTACCAACTTTGTTTCCAACTCGATCATTAGCTTTACCAACACAGTTTACATTAACTGTCTAAACACTGACCAGCACAATAGCGCTTTGATTATTACTAAATTTAGAAAACATCCAACGATACTAAATCAGGGAATATTTACATCTTCAACGAAACACAAACAACACTACACAATGGCTTGTAGAAGACAAGACAGCACTAGAAATAGCCAGAGTTACAAAATCCGTTGTTATCCGTTCGCGGACGTAATAAACATCGACTTAAAAGGGTTTGTCCAGAAACGGAATCCAAGTAAACGGAGTATTTCCGCGCACATGCGCGCTAGATAGTTCCCGGTACGTTTAAACTTTTAACTCCTTTCATGGAAACTGCGCCGGCGCACCCAGTACCTACAACACACGCATCTGGAGATAATAAGCTTCAAAGCTTTCGTTTTCTACAAACAAATAGTAGTTAAACCTAACTATGTTAAACATAATTTGAGAATGAGGATTTTTAAACTTTTAAGAATAGACGTAGTCTGATAATAAATCTCAAGAATATGCAAAACAGAAAAACTAACAAAAGGAACATGACTCGATGTATGAATGTGGAAGAAGCGAAAGAAATTTGTCAAGATCGTAGCAAGTGGAAAGAAGTGGTCTCTGCCTACCCCAGGAAACAGGCGTGATTTAATGTATGTATGTACAAAAGGAACCTATAATAACGGAAGCAAAAAATAGTGGCTTATTAAATTTAATTCTACAATACACAAAAAAAATATACATAAAAATGTTAGGGCATGAGATTTAAAACCTGTTTTTACAATAGTAAATACAGAGATCGATAAAAGCGTGGATCTCTCCGAAGTGGGGTGTTTTAATAAGGGGCATTCAGCTCGAGATGATTTATCGCCGAGGCCCGGGTGTGATATATAGCACCTCACTATGGCCCTAGCGTCATTTAAACTTTAGATTTATAGAAGAGGATCAATAAAAATATTGAGAAAGCTGTAATAAATGCGACCGAAGAACCGTCCCTCGAGGCCATAGAGCGCAAGGAATGCTTTTCATTGTAAATAGGCAAGCCTTCTATATAAATCCAGGATTATATTCCGTCTTTTATTATACTGAATTTACCCAGAATTGTGTTCTTTTCGTTGTTCGATTTGCTTTTGGTGTTAACTCGGTCGTTTCCATGTATGTTTTTATTGGATTGGGCGACTTATTTCACACTTCCCGCGGCGATGAGAAGCGAAAAACCCGGCTGGGGGGAATTGCCGAGCCGCTATTAACGCGAGACGCGGCTGCTTTTCTCAGAACACAAAACTGAAGAGCTTCCAAGTGGATTTCTAGCGAATTCGCTTCGGCTTTTAGTTTGCATCAGTGTATGTAGGTAGGTATGTACAGTACCCCAACGAAAATGTTAGACACTTTAGTGCAATGTCATAATAAACTTCAATCTGAACATCAAATGACAAGTATGACAATAGCAATGGCAGTCACAAAGACAAGGTTCTAAGTATGCTCAACCTTTTTATTGGGTGACTGTACAATAAGAAGAGAATCGCAACAAAACTTTCATTTCATTTCCCACAATCATACATTTAATCAGTTGTTATTGTGTTTCGGTCTAGGGATACGACATTAACCAGTGAAATTACTAGAATAAAGGCATTCTATGTTAGTCCTCGGGGTCGGCAAAGCATTTGCAGTCTTAGTATTGAGACTGTAGCTTTGAGAATACAAATGTCTATGGGTCTCAAATCCCACTTTCTATCAAGTAAAATTGTTACTTGTAGGTACTTTATTAAACGTGCCCCAGGAGGCCTGTGTGCTCGTTTGCCCTCTCACTTTTATAAAAAAGCATAAATACCGTGTCGTGATAGAGTCCTAATTCTTCCCAATGATAGTTCTATTAGTTTTACTATTACATCCCTTAAACCTAATCTCTCATGTTGTAACACGAAATCCTACCCGTCCTTAAATATCATTACAAATACCTACTGTATAAGTGTCAATAAGAAACTGCATAATATCCGGTTAGCTGTAAACAATTTCACAATTAGTTTTATGCATTGCAATAACTCGATTAATTCTGTAATTACTATAGATATCAGTACCGCAGTAATTAATTATAAATGTTGGTACACCATTTGCGCATTATTGATGAAGTATTTATTAGATTATTCATAAAACAAGCCTTAACAACAAAGTTCTTCGGTAAGTGGAAGTCGTCGAACACGAGTCGAGGGCTCAACACCTTACTACATGATAAAGATGGAGAATAGATAGATAAGCGGTAACCAACGACAAAGATATTACAAAACATACGAGAAAATCGCACAAAAAACCTCATGTTTTGTGATCATAGTTATAGCTTAATAGAATAGTTGCAAAATCGGACAATACTTGAGGATAACACTTTTATATTTATAGTAGCGTCTCTATCGGAGTTTGTCCGCGAATGTCGAACAAAAGTGCACTTTTGTGCGTTCCACGACAGGACAATGGGCGGATTGGATTTATACAATCCCCGCCGCGCCGCTTCCATTGTTGGGAGCCCTTACGTTTACTGGATTCTTCAATATCATCGCTTCAAATTTTAACTTTAGTATCAATAACCCAAGGTTTCATCTGCTGCTACAATTTAGAGGATATACCTACGAGGTTGTTTAAGATACAACACGGTGTTCTTTGTACGGAAATTCATTTCGTTTGCGGCGGGAATGGTCCAGACGACGTGTGAAGGCATCCAACACTCGTGAGCTTTTTATTTCGCAGAAAACATGTGTCGAAACGGGCTTCACGACAAACTCCGCCACGGTTAAACGGACACGAATTTAATGTGCGCGTTCACATAGTTTAAAAATACACATTGTTTGGAGTAGCAGTTCTGGTTAAAATAACATGTTAATTGGCTTAGGTTTAATCTTGGAGACAAAATGTATTATGCACGGTGATTTTTTATCGGTGATCAGGAGTTGAAAATTATTAATAAGCAACAAAAATGGAATTTAATGGTTGAAGTCTCAAACAATTAACTCACTGTTTAATTTATTTAAGTTGATATTGTTAAAACCAATCACCACTGGATACATGGACATCCTACATTAATTATTGAAGTGAAGTAGATACGTCAAGTGCCATCGCTTTGGCAGGAAATTTGACAGATATTACGCCAATGAACTTATCAGTTAAGTGTTGTTAACTCATAGACTAAACAATTAGTAGGGTGACAATTCATTTCAATTAAAAGTTAGTTTCAAGATATATTTTTTACACAAAAAAATATGTTTTGTTTCATGTAACTGTGTAATAAACGTGATCGCCATTAATAACTGAATTAGAAAAATTGGTTCCTGATCACCAAAAAACAAACACCGTGTATATTATGACACGTTCATGAATGTATGCAACTTTTTTTTGTAAACACACCAAGCCAAGGTAAGGTAGGTATACTTAGTAATTGATACTTGTGTTAGTTATTCGACTCAAATATCAACGCTAGTGTCTACGAACGAACGTGACGTGACGTGACGGTAAGATAAGGTGGCAAATTGTTTATATATCAGCGGGTAACACGACATGAATAGCAACTGGATAGGTAAGGTACTCATAATGTGACAGATTATTTAATAGATAAAATTGTTGCCATGCGAAGAACATAAATACATAGATGCTGCCACGTTTCATTATCGACTACATGCGTTACACAACTACACAACGCAACAACTATATCCCTCTAACGATCATTACAATATGAATAAACAAACCTGAACCTAATTCTCCAAGTTTAAATGGTATTACAAACGAGCCAGTTCCCGTAAACGACAGCAATGCTCTAGAATGGCTGCCTGATTGCAGGCGGACTAATGACCAGCCGCGGGGCAACTCCGCACCTGATTTAGGTATCTGTTTCACTGACAGCGAGTAGCGAGCTGCTTTCTTACTTGATCTGAATAATGAACTCTTTGTAAAGTCATGGTAGCCGGATTAGAATAGTGCCAGTCCGTATCTTTCCGTGGATGTCGTAAAAGCCGACTAAGGTAATAAAGGCGTGTAGTACTGTTAGGCGATGGGCTTGCAACCTGTCACTAATACACTGGTAAACATCTTCGCCTAAGTGTGCAAAATGTGGTTACAGAATTATCAAAAAGTTTTTATAGTTGTTGGAAATTCTGTAGCTCTGCCTACCCCACTCTGGGAATAAAGGCGTGAGTTTATGTATGTATGTATGTATGTATGTAAAGTCATACGATACAATTAGAACCATGAGCAGCAGAAGAAAGAAATAGTATGATCAGCTGTTTAGTCGTGTGGAAACTTTGTTAGTAATATCAAACAACCCATGCTCCGCAGTATTTAGTAGCCGAGGACTTCTACAAGAAACTTCTAGTAAATTAATTCATGAGGATAGTAATTACCTTAATATTCTCCTTTGTGTAGGAAAAAGAAAAGTATTTACATTCAAAGGGAAAATCCATGGATCAAAACATTATTTCTTTCTTAATCACCCGCAGGCGACACTGCTATTCTGGAGTCTAAAAGAAAGCAGTATTAGAGTACGACACCCATAGGCACATACTCCTTTTTAGCATTGGTCGACACTATTATGCAATGTATCGCTTGAATCGCTTCATCGCCGGCAATGGGACAGAAGCATTACTTTGCAGACAGAACTGCGGCGGGACGGAAAGCATGGATCAACCTAGCAATTTGATTATTCATATTCATTTAGTGAAATGTTAAGGTACACTAAATTATGGGTATCGAGTTTTAGAATGGGGGCAGGTTTGGGAATTTATGTAGACGACTTAACTTTTAGCCTTTGGCTTGTTACAATATGTTTATATCGGAGTAAATAAACTAGCCTGATGGCTTCAGCAATCTTACGCTAATTCGCCAAGTCCTAAAACGTTCACAGAGACCGGCCGGCTATCGCTATCAGACTAAGTAGCATTTTACAGTATTTTTGACACTCGTGTTTCATAGAAACTTAACGATGACCGATGTGTTCTAGACGATAACCAGTAGGTATAGATTTTTTTATCAGGTAGGAAAGAGGTCATCATTATGTGGGTTCAATATGAGTAGTTAACACATCATCTATTTCAATACCGAATCAGCAGTGATCTCAAACTTACAGGTTTTTTAGCATTTCTGTTAAGTACCGAAATCGAATGAATTTCCTAGATTTCTAAAAAGTAATGGAACATCTCTCGATTTTTTGACCGATTTTACGCCGCTGTCACACACGACGTGATTGACCCAATTGGAGTATTTTCAGCTATCTAAAAGATTTTTAAATTTACCGGGGTTTCGAATTGACACGTTTCATTGGTTATATCATACAGACTTAACAATACATAGAGTGGGGTAGGCAGATCTAGAGAATTACCTACAACTAAAGACTGTACACGATAAAATCTGGCCATGCATGATCTGGTGTATCTTTGCGATGAATGCATATTTTCAAGCAGTTTTTTTTTAATATGTTGTATAATTATAATACTATATAATGAAATAAAATCGTATCATAATGTATGGGTATGTGTTAGTTTTCGCCAAATATATTCTATCCTACCTTTCATCTCTTGTACAGCGTTTTTTGACAATATTCACTCACTTCCTGCTTCTACGCCACAACTGTATTTATATTGTTACAAGCAGTTTTACCCACAATAGAATGTCGTCTTACGTAAAAAATACTTTTTGAAACTCATTTCTATTTGTAGTAGTCAGGAAGACTTTTTACTCCAAGCACTGAAAGTTGTTTTTGTATGGGAGGCATTTATTTGTCAAAAAGTCAAATTCGCCAAAGTTAAAAAACCTCAGAACTATCTTAATCTGAATATAATTAGGAAAGTTTTAACTATTGTGGTAAGATAATTTAATAACGTATAATTTGGCTTGTATAATTAAAAATAATAAAATGTTTTAAAACGGAGAATTTGGTAAAGACTGTCAGAAGATCGTGGACAAAAAAATAAAGGTACTGTGGATTATATAAGGGTCTAAGATACAGACGCTCTTACATTTTATTATGATTGTATTTGTATTATGTAGTTTCATAACCACTGACTATTACAAAAAAGTGCTGCTTGAAAATTAGCATTCATTAAAAAAATACACCAGATCATGCATGGCCAGATTTTATCGTGTACAGTCTTTATAAAAACTTGTTGATAATTCTGTAAACCAGCGTATATAACGAAAAACGTATTGGCTAGTAGGTATGTTACCGTATGCTAAGTAGGTATATGTTGCGAAGTATGGAAAAGTGGGTATCCTAAGCGACTTGTCTCTTATTCGGTAGAAATATACCGATCTTTCGAGAGCAATACTATCGAATTCCAATTTCGACTTTCGAGGCGGCTAACCGAAGTAACCGAATGGGATGGCAGCTAAACAGGCAGCTCCCTATTCAGATTCTTGTTTCAACAATCTCAGCCATTTGAGACGATTGTGAGCGTCGAATGTAATTGAATGATCGCCGGAAAGCGACGGTGGCTCCGGCAGGGTGCCCGCGTCCATCATCATCAGGCGAGACAAATTCAATTGAGCCACGAATCAGCATAAATTGGTAACGGCTAACAACCCGCATCGGGGAGATTCGTTTATGGTTATGGAATCTGTACAATTTATATTATATATCAGTAGGACTGGTTGGATTACTATAGGACAAGCTACAGTCGTTATGTATATTTATTTAATTTGTTCGTAGAAAGCAATAAAATCAGGATTTGAATAACTTCAATTCCACATATTAAGTATCTAACTTTCAAAAAAACTTTATGCCGTAGTATGTCTACATAAAAAATTAGGTACTATACCGAGCATGAACATAACTGGGCCATTCTACTTTTCAGTGTACATTTTTGCTATCGTCCGATAAAAAGTATACCAAATGATGAATCCGCGTATAAACAAATAACGTGAACTTAGAATGTTTACATTTAACGGTTTTCAAAAAATTTATCCTAAATTACTCAATTATCGCTGAAGAATCTTGGTAACTCAGTGGTAAATTGCACATTTTCCATAGAAAAGGCGGGGACATCAACGTCCACTGCGTTACTCACTTTATAGTTATTACAAATAACTTTTTATGAATTAGGGTAATTCTATATATAAGCTTATTGACGTCCCTTTTCTAGTTTTAAGTTAGAAAAAGCAGCACTTTACCGTTTGTTGAAATAAAAATAGTTTAGTGAGAGCGTGGCTAAAAGTTATGTACAACGAAAAGTAGAATGGCCCAACTGTTTAAATTCAAATAAGAACTCCCAACAAAAAAAAAGAAATAATATCGTGAGGATTCAATGTCATAAATAAATATCTGGGTAAAATGTTACACTAAATAAATACATGCTTAAATACATAGCCAACCTCCAAGATACAGCAACACATCTTCGTGTTCATGGGTCGGTATCAAAACGACTGGAGTCTCAAAACGACCAGAACCACATAAAGACTTGATCGCAAAACGACCACATCTGCAAAAAGCCTTTATCTCGTAATGACTTTCTAGTAAAACGACCACATAGCATAAAGTCTGAATATCAGAACGGTTTACTATCAAAATTGCTTGTTCGCAAAAAGACCACCTCGCAGAAGGTATACATCTTAAAATGCCCTAATAGCAAAATAACTAGATCGCAAATGAACTTAATCTCAGAATGGCATGCTAGCAATTAGTCTTGTTAGTACAGGGTTACTACCAACTAGACTACCCGCGTCGTTAGAAATAATAATCAATCAATTTTTAATTAAATAGCTCTCTAGTTAAGCTATTATTACAAGATACCATTAAGAACAAGCTTTAAGTCGCACGGTAGGTACAATCCGAAGTCTGTCTTCGAACAAAGGTATATAGCGCGGTTTGCATGTGTGTGTGCCTCGACCGTACGCGCCGCGAGACACCACAAGCACTCAACAGGGCGGACCGAGCCGGTTTAGTCGGGGCTGTGCCGTCGCCGTGTTGGGTTGCGTGCACTAAGTAGCGACGCGCATCGACGCAACCCTAGCGCCCGAGCGGCAATAGGTAACAGGAACTTTAAAAAGGCCGGAGACTGCCTGATATTTGTATTTATACTATTCTTCAAGTTTCGCTCAGATGCATGACGGTAGCATTAACATGTTTATATTAATCGTCCTAAAATGAAAGGATAATGTGGCTAATTGAGACATTATAAAAACCTGTGATTACCTTGTATGTAATGAGCCGACTTTTCTATTTATGCTATGCTTCAAGTTTCGCTCCGCTGCATGAGGGTAGCATTAACATTTTTATTTTAATCGTACCTAAATTAAAGGATAATGTGTCTAATTAAGACTTTAAAAACCCCTCATTACCTTGTAATGAACCGCTAAACGCTATTGGAATTGAGCAATTTGAGTCAAAGGCTAAAAACATATTTCCAGCATTTAATGAAGACGTTTAAGACAATTTGTGGATAATACAGTATAATGTGACTTCAATTACGTACATACAATAAGATACGCGAATGTTTTTCTTTTCTTAATTAAACGTATTTTTCGATACAATTAGTATTATTTTCCAAGTAGAATTTAAGTAGGTATATATAAGATTACCGTAACTGCAAAAACTTGGTAAATGTACGTTACGGACGGGCCATTAATCATGATGTATCTTCGTTTATAGTCATGGAAAAACGGATCCAGAGGTAGCAGGCAATCATTGTCAGAATGAACTTCAATGTAGCGAGTACCATCATTAGACATACAATTAACCTATCAATTAATACTTCAAGACAGTTCAGATGGTGAATGTGGAATAATTGCATGTTTTTCTAATTGAGTATTGAATGATACGCGATTGATTACATTATAATTGTAGTCAACGACGACATATTGTAAAATGTAGATTATAGGTAATTAATTGCAGTCAATTTTTCAGAGCAATGATCTAGTCCTTTAGATGAGCGTATCAAAATTACATAGATGCATAATATTACTTGGAATACATGGGTCCCACATAGGCCAGAATATGTATATATATTAATACAAAAACTGTCGTGAAAGTCTTAGAACAGACTTTGAGGCATTCGCAACGTTAACAAAAAAGTTCGGATTCTGAAATCATGTTTTGTTTTTAAATGGCAAAATGTTAGCACTAAAACAAGATAATTCTTCACAGGATATACATGACAAATAAGGTGTGATTGTGTTTCTCCTGCTCGTAAAGGAGCTCTTGACGGTGATCGATTAGACATTTCGTGTTCAGCAGCTATTATGAAACGCAAACAATAAGCACCCACTTGTTGCTGGCATGTCCTTTGAATTAGCATATAATTGCATGTGCTTTTAAGTAGTAAGTATTTAAAAGTGAGCAAGTGGGTTTGGTACCACCAATAATGGATAACGAAGGTGGACAAAATCAGGTAGACGCTTATAATTTAGTCAACAGAAGCTAAAATTCCTTTGAATTAAATGATTATCACGAGCCCTAGTGAAGTGACCTAAAAAGACTTCGAAAGTATAAAATAGTTTCGGTACCTACCTTAGTTACAAAATCGAATTTGAAAATATAGCTCTTCTTCTTAACTCCAGTTCTATGACGAAAGAATAGCAATGAAGATAGGGCATCCATTTTTTATCATCATGGCATTATCTTTCCAGAATTTCCAAGAAGCCTGAATATTGCCTCTCTACTGTGTTGTCAATAATTAAATAATGTTTAATGTTTATTTCACGTTGCCACGGTGATCAGATTACTAAAGACCAACCGCATGATTATCAGACGCCAACTGTCACTGTGCTTAGACAGCTCAATTTGACACCCGTGTAACTTTGCACATAATGCGTTGTTATAATGTTCTATTAAAGTATTATACAGAGTCTTACATCCCCAATAGAATTTTATATTAGAAATAAGGGTCAATAACCAGTACGCGACGATGGCAGAATTTAACTTTATTTCAGGTTTTTTTATAAAAATTCTGTACGGTGTTCCTAAATCGTAAACAAAATGTGAACACTCTCTCATTTAATTTAACATCCCGTTTTTCTCTAAAACTTTAGAAAGAACCTTAATAAAATATTTATTCAGTAAATTGGCCACATGACGGCCCTTTTACACGTCGGTAATATTATGGAGTGAATCTAGCGCTTCTTACAAGACCACCATTGCGAAAAAGAAGCGCCGCAAGAAACTCCAGCAGAAGATATTTTTTCCAATCATAAAATACAAAAACTAATAAATAATTATTTCTAACAAACACAAATGAAATCATTACAAATGTAAGCTCAATACCATTAAATTTAAAATAGTGACTAGGAGAACAACATGACGAGATCTCTACGTAAAGAATGATAATTCAAATATCTATCAAGGTTTATACCTTCCCTACATAGTCCAGTCCAGTCTTCGAGCGTAGGTAATAGTTCCTATAAAAGGTTTAATACATTTCGAGCCTAAACCTGGACGTAATCAAACTAAATTAAAAGCAAATAAGGGAGATGATGCATGTTGCGCAGCAATAATTTTCCCTGAATCGACAGCGGATTCCTACTAAGTTTATTTAGTTTGAGCTACAGCTTTGTAATGTCGGTTTATGAAGTTACATTGTAAGATCCTTACTTAGCACGGTTCAAGGAACTTGCGTCAATGCTCTTTGATCGTACAGCTGACGAGTGATTTCCATCGTCTACCAGAGATTGTTTATTCCGCAAGCAAAGAGTTAAGTGGGCAGACCAATATTTTGTTAAAGAATTAATTCACAAACAATAATAAAATTATCATAATACAAAACCTAATAAAGTTTTGCTACTAAAAGATATTTGTAAAGAGACGCGTCACTGACAACGTATAAAACTACGTAACAGAAACTACAAAGACCCTATAACAATAAATTCATTATAACAACCGTCTAACTGCTATCATTATCAATTTCAGGGAATATTCTCTTGTATCTAGTTCTATTAAGTATTCTGTGCTTGTACTAAGCAGGTTAGTTTTGCGAGTATGGTTCAAGACACTCATTAATCCCCACCTATCCATCACCTGTCACTCATAATCATCAACATCATTAGGCCCCCAAACCAGACGGAGCGCGGAGTCCCGCTGATTTGCAAACAAATGGACCCTCATTCCGCACTGTTCAGCTTTTTGCTAAGTGTGAAATACGCAGTTTTTCCATGTCTATCAATATGATAATGATTCGAAAAACCAATGCTAATGCTAAAAATAATGAGCTGTCATCATAACTGGAAGGGTTTGCTTCGTATAAGGGATACACCAAGAATTTGCTGCAGCGTTATAATCAAACACAATCGAGTCTCACCTGTACACATTAGGAATAATAATCCAATTGACAATTGTTCTTATGCATTGAAAGATAAACGAGCATATGGACCCCCTGAGGGAAGGTAAGTCGTAAGTGGCTCTGATGTCCAGGGAATATGGCGCCAACCCTAAAAACTAAGGTGGGAAGATCTATACGACTATGCTAATAATGTGCTTTTAGCAGCATATAGAAACAAAAGCGCGAATTATACTGCTGCTCGACTGTAGGTTAGCAACATGTATTACTAATGCTCTTAAATTAGACCTCTACATCTTCGGCATAAGTTTTCCATATTAACATTATGAAATGGAAATTAATACCTCATCTAAACTATGTCTACATTACAAAACATTATTTGCAGGTCAGTTCGAAGATAACATTTTCAGTTCCAACAAATCCTTTTAGTACACCATAATACTAAATGTGACTTTGTATCCAACAATAGGTAAGCAGAGATGCGATTTATTTGAAATACTTCTATTTAAAATGCAAATACAAAATGCAAAATAGCTATTTTGTATTTTGCATTTAAATGCTTTTTAGTAAGAAGCATTTTGTATTTTATTTGAAATACCTTTCGAGATATATTTTGCATTTTTAATATTCATTTCAAAATGCAAAATACTTTGTGATACAAAAACAACACATCCTTACCAAGTTCAGCGCCAGTAGAAAGACTTTTTTCGTACGGTGGAATGATTATGAGACCTCACAGAAGAAAAATGAGTGATGAGGTATTCGAACAACTGGTATTGTTAAAAAGCGTAATAATATAAATAAAAATATCTGAGATTTGGTCAAAAGGTATTTTATTTTGAAAAAGTATTTTGAAAATACCTATTTTGCATTTAGCATTTCAAATACAAAACGCAAAACTATTTGGTATTTTGCATTTGAAATAGTAAATCTGAAAAGTATTTTGCATTTTGTATTTAAATGCTTTTTTAAAACCATTTTGTACATCTCTGTAGGTAAGTACAACAATGTATAAAATTGACACACACACAAATGTGACTTCCAAATGCCAACCTTTAAAAAGCAAGATGATTAAACTTTATAGTAAATGCGAGTGTCTTTGTTACGATTTTATAGTTGTACTAAAACGTAATACTTAAAGAGTCGCAAAATGGAGAATGAAACTATAGTTTCTGAAGAAATAGTTAAACTTGAAATGAAGGTAATTTGTTAGGACAAAGACTACTAAAAGACCTAACAATAAATGATAAAATTTGTGAAGATTTTACTTATTCGATGAAGCAAAAAAGCTTAACTGATTAGTAGTTTTTTTTATACTTACTACATACTACAATAAGCAAGTTCTATTCAGAAAAAGGGTAAATCTAACAGAGAATAAAATAAAAAAGAAGAATAAAGGCGTGTAGTACTGTTAGGCGATGGGCTTGCAACCTGTCCTGTCACTAATACACTGGTAAACATCTTCGCCAAAGTGTTTAAAATGTGGTTACAGAATTATCAAAAAGTTTTTATAGTTGTTGGAAATTCTGTAGCTCTGCTTACCCCACTCGGGGAATAAAGGCGTGAGTTTATGTGTGTGTGTAATAAAATTAAGTATACGTTGATTTCCCTCACTTAGAACCTGCAATGATATTACTTGAATGGTCTGCAAATGTCACACAGCCCACGGCGCAAATCCGTGCCCAATCGTTAATGCGCACGCAACGAACGACCAGCGCGTCTACACTCAGGAGCCAAAATAAAGGGTCAGGATGCGTTTTTCTTACAAATGAGGCTATTTCGAAGCCTTGGTTCCTAGCTAGGGGTTATTTTGAGTGAGGTTTAATGGTGGATACACGGAGGTTCAATAGAGCTGGTCAAAAGTTCTTAAGATACCTAACTGATCGCACAATCAGTTGACACCACAGCAAGAGAGTTTGGGTCAGCATTTGGATTTCCTTACATTTTATTGTCATTTTAGATGTTTTTCTGTACATACACAATTCCGGCGTTAACCGCAGATTCAATCAGTTGGGTGTCCTAAGCACTCTGGAAGTCCTGTATCGATGCTCGGGGTATCCATCATCAGATTTCACTACAAGCTTCCCCTGACGAGGAACCAAGGATTCAAAATAGCCTCGTTTGTATGAAAAACGCACTCTGACCCGTTATTTTTGCTCCTTAGTGTAAATGATCGCACGCGCAATTTGTACACCCCGACAGGTTTACTGCGGGCACAAATGACAGACTGATAAGCTTGGAATGTAAAACTCGTTGTCACGATCGGGAATTTGTTAAAAGCTCACAATATCCGGCATTTTGCTAGCACTGATTATATAATAGCTAATACGGACCTGCGTTCTGATTGTTAGGTCTGATAATATTCGATATTTCCTAAGCTAAGTTAGAGTGCGAATTTTAAAACTAGATAGGAAGAAAGTGGCGAAACAAACGACACAATCCGAGCATTCGATGTCGTTGAGATGATCGAATAAGGGTAGTAATGCACTCTATAATAGATGTTCTAGCTCATGCATGCTGACAAAGTAAGCATAATCTGAAATAATGGATAAAAACCTCCAAATCCTCATATTCGGGTCATTACTTGAGCGTTTGTTTCGAATCACTTTCGTGGTCACATTTTTGTAGAAGTGGCTGCAGATTACGATTTTGTTTCAGGTTCGGTATCTAAGTTTACCGGACATCAACAAATATCCAAAAACGGCATCAAAATATACGTCAAATTTTTCAAAAATATGTCCACAAAAGTGAGGCGGTTGAAACGCTCCAATAATGACATTAATGACCCATTCATTGTTGTGACAAAAAATGCAATGTATTTACAAGACTTATTACACAGAGGTAATAAAAATGGGTCCGGGTCAAAAAATTACATTAAGTTATTAAATGTGATTATGTACCGTGGAAATATAAACAAAAAAATTGTAATGCTATTTGTAAAACCATACGATAGGCACACCAATTTAAAGTAGAATAATCGCAGTTAAACTCGAAAGTATTGTAGTTTTTAGTACATTATCAGTCTTATCACAGTAACATATTGATGTGAAAGTACCTAGTTTAAATGTAGTATATTAATGGCTGTGACAAGGTACTAAAATGTACAGCTACTTCTGAGCCAGGCCGCGTAGGTACAGTCGAGTTCATAAATATGTATACAGTTTAGTACCTTGTCACTTTAATCGTTGTGACAATTCGTATAATGGCAGTTTAATCATGACATTAAATAGACAAAGTACTAAAGTGTATACATATTTATGAAGACTGTACACGCAGTATAATGAATGAATGACGCAAAAGCAATGCCAGTGTGGTTAGAGTCGTAGTCTAGAGTTAACGAGCAAAGGAAATCAGATTGTTAACACAATGAAGTAAGCATAAAGCTATGCACTAGCATATGCATATTCATCGGTAAACGATTACTAACTAATCAATCCAGCATTGACACGGTTCAGTAAGCTCTATAATTAACTAATTGTTCTTATGCTAAAATTATAAAAAAACAAGGAAGCTCAATTACAATTGTGGGGTCAGGGAACTAACGGTGCCCTGCCTGAGTGAGTATATTACGTTATAGGTATATAATATGGCTATCTTGATTGAGACGAAAGGAGAGACAGAGAGGACGCCTTTGCCCAACAATGGGATATAAAACAATCCACTCTATCCACTTTTGGTGATTCTAATAAATAAATAAATAAAATAACATTTTAGAGTAAATTACCGCACACAAAATACGGTGATTGTGTAGATTCGATTTATCGAATGACAGTTGCGATGGTCATATATTTCTCCATGCTTACGGACTCAGCAAAAGGAAAGCTAAAGTAATTTCGCTTTAAAGCATCTACTGCCTTAATTTTATTACTGTAACCTACTGCGTACTAATGAGCATGTTCAAATCAATTTGGGAGATGTTTAGTACACCAACTACGGCTTGAAGCGCTTGCGGATTTCCAAATTAGACGGGGAGTCGTAAAACTCGTAAAACGGAACATGAAGCAATGATTTAAAACGTTTCGCATATGAGGCGAGGTAAGCTGGTCTCGAAGGTAAAAAAAGCTAGTCGTCCGGACTACACAAACAGTAAAATTTAGCGTTAGCAGATATGTATCAAATTCGACTTATGGAAAATTTATAAAAACCTGCAGCAACAGAAGTCGTGGATTTACTGGTTCATAAGTCATGTGAAATTAGAGTCGATTGAATAAGAAAAAAATAACATCTCAACGTTTGTTAATGAAGCCAGTGTACATAAAAAAATATTGAGGTGAAATCCGATTATACCCTAGCCCTTGCTTGTTTAACCTTGTCCAACTTAGATTTGCCATAATTCACGTTTCGGTCAGATATCTCTGGTTTCCAGGTAAAGTATATATCAAAAAACAAATTTAAAGCTCTTGAAACATGTCGCAAAACTTAGTTTATGTCGCCATAAGTTCATTATTTCGAATTGACTTATCCTTTACATTTTTGAAGATGTAACGACATTCGCAAATGGTACAGTCACGAGATTTAATTTGGAACCCACTGTCCAAAGTCAAACTGACATTCTACAACAATAATGTTGAGTTTCCTAAAAGTTACAAGTTACTTGACATCTCTAGTGACATTGACGACTTCAAGCATATTTTTCTTGAAACGGGTCCCAAGTTAACGCTAGTGACCGTACGTCACAAGTAATCCTCTACGCAGCCGCGGCTATGTTCAGACCGAGCTGATGGCGCCTAGCGTACGTGTCCCAACGTTGCCAAATCACGTATTCCGCAGAGCGTATTGTAGCGGGCCATTCATACATTACAATTAATTAAGCGGGTAGTACGACGCGTCCTGATTTCCAGTCTAATTGTATGAGGCAGGTATGAGTTACAGTGTGGGTGGCTTCGTGACGAAGACCAGTACTCTGATCCTAACGTTCCTATATGGAGGGGTGTCATATTTCGGCGATTTCGTGACCGCCGGCTAGCTGACACCGCGAAAGTCTATAAGTAGTCGTTTTAATTTTATGTTATTTATTGTTATGTATGTTAGTCTGTAAGGTATTTGTAAATATAGGCCTTGTTGTCTGAAATAAAATTTATTCTATTCTATATCATTGCAAGATATAAGCTTACCGTGAGCTTAAGGATTCTGTACAACACATTAGAGAGGACCTAAGGCCAATAGTCTTGTATCGGCTAACAATATAGGCAAGGCAAGAAGCAAGATATTTTGCAGGAAGTAAGGTCTGCCCGGGCAGTTCTCTGCTACCATCTTATGATCTTACCCGGTACTCTATCGCCAAGTAGTAGTGTTTGCATTGCTGTATAGCGGTGTGGGCGGTAAAACAGTGGATGAAACTGTTGAAACTATATAGAGGCCTTCCGCCTTAGTCCTCAGGGATATAATCGCATGTCCATGAACTTCGGGACTTTTCATTGATTCTTTAGACGGGTTATAATATAAAAAAATATGTTAAATGCAGCGAATCCAGCAGTGAAATTAGTAGTAACATATTATAATTTACAAAATTAAATACTTATTTAAAGGTTTAATATAAATCACTGGTATACCTACATCCAAAAAAAACATGTAATAATTTAAGAAACCAAATATGATGACGCTCTTTTCCGTCCCGGTCCTGTTTCCTTAAAAAATACTACATTGGCAGATAGTTGTATAAATAAATGCTTATCATGTTTTTCTACTTTTTAAGAAACTAAGGTGTCAAATAAGGTTAATTAATTTCACATGTACAACTCTTCAATAAACAATATTAATATTATGCAGTTCTCATATTAAAGTTTAATAGCGGTTCTTGGAACTTTTTTTACAAGTACAGCCAGACCAAGGCGGCATGAGAGCCAATTAGCAACCAGTTGGAATAAATCGTAAATAATTAAACATTAACGTCATATCACACCACACGTACACCAGTCGGGCCGTTTGAGGCACTCCCAACATCGTCCGCAAACATTCACACCTGCACGAGACGAGCCATAAAATAAATTAATTAGAGATCTCAAATAAAATATAAAAACTTTTACATGCAAATCAAGTCTTCCGGGCGTTTGTACAAAAACTCATTCAAAAACTAGAAATTCTAAATCCAACTTTATAGCTCTGAAACCCGTTCAATAAATTTGAGATTCATCTTGCTGCCGCCGTCCGAGCCAATTAATACTGGAAGTACCAAATTTTGCACAGTTCAAAGTGATTCATTGACCACTTATGTGCTGGAGTGAGAGAGCGATACAATCGTATCTCATCCCGTATTGGGGTCACGCAGTCTTGGAACATGTCATTAAGCAAATCGTTTGTTTAAGAAATAGATGACGTATTTCCGGAGGCCGTTTGTACTCACCGTTAAGTTAATGCATAATAAAAAGGTTGATCAAAACAGGTCGTAATGGACGCTGTAAATATGTGCCGACATAATTAAAAATATGAGCAGAATCAACGTCCCTAATATTATTTATTGTATAAACAGTGTTGCCATAAGGGAATATAAACAGCTGTTAGGGGAACATCTCGCGGCTGGCAGCACCGAGGGGAATCAATGTTTATTATTTCAACGAGACCGACTGGACGAGTCGTAAAAATAGTTTTATTATTAATACAAATAATAAATCTCGCTTTCAGACTAATAAATTGGGTGTACGTGTCCGGAAATAATAAATAAACGATTATAATTACACTGTTATACCGAACATTAACTTGAAATTATTTAACTATCAACTTTGAAGTGTGACTCTAGAAATAAATCCTAGGAAACTACACCTGATCCACTTAGTGGTTCAGTGAAATAGAACCGATATCACAACACTGACGTACAACAACACATTAATATGTAATGGATTGAAATCACCATATTAAAATCAATATTCTAGCAGAAAAAGTAACTGTAAATACAATTTTATTACATTGGGAATGAAATAACATCCATTATATTACAACCTAAAAGCACTTAATGTATAAACAATATCTATACCTATCATTAGGTATATAAATGCAAAAAGCGAATTGAGCAGAACTGAGTTTAATAACCACTTTACCGAAGTTTTTCTATGTTATAAGTTATAAGAACTAGTCAGCATAATGATAAAGACCAGACCAAAAATAGGCATTGTTATCAATCAAGATATTCAACATACTTAGGATAAACAAATAGGACACGAATTCGACACAGGAGATACTTGTTTTTGAGGATGCGACAATAACAAGCCATATTTGCGATGATGTACTAAACTAGTCTACACTATTTGCCTTCAATGCAATGAAAAATAAAAAAGTTTCCTACAATTAGCAATCATCAACAATAAAACTTAATGGCGCCATGTACGGAAACCGGATCCGATTTTACGACATTCAAAGAAGACTGAGACTAAATGTATTTTTAATGTAAGGGATGGGTAATCAAATCAATTTCTCATGCCGGCACACTCGACGAGACACCCCGAGACAGACCAAGAGCGTTGTTGTGTTCATACTGCTCTTGTTCTGTCTCACACGCTCTTTGTCTTGCTCAGATTTCAGCCCGAGTCTCAACGAGAGGCCCTCGACGAGAGTTTTCAGCAGATATCAGGATTTTATTTTCTCACGGTATCACTTTTTCCATCATTCATGACCAAATCGAAAGAGGCAGAGCTTTAACATACCTTCACACTTCTTCTGAAGTACGGCATTAGATCCTAGTGTAAAACGTGAAATTTAAAGGTATAAGGGACATGAAAAATTATATAACAAAACGTAAACAAGCGAAGAAATTCCGTGCAGTTAAATTATAAGAGAATCGCAATTACGAAAGCGTTTGTACAGGCATTAACGTACTTTTACCTTAAACGACTTTAATGAATACCAAACGCGGGTAGAATTTAGAGTATGCCGCCGTTGCACAAGCGTATCCATATTCGCTGCAAGTTTATGTTATGACGAAGATTTATAAAATGCGAGATCGCATATACAGGGCTGTCAATGCTGTCACCCGTCCGGGATACTGTGAATTTAAATGTAGAAGAATTCCGTCCGGGAATTATTCTGTAGGTACCGATTTTTTATTACACGTTACTAAATAACAATAAACTGTGAAAAAACTAAATTATTCGCTGACTTATTTTAAAACCATCATGAGAACCCGCCTGTGTTCTGCGAGAGTAGAATGTCAATGTAATTAATATACACAATGACACATAAAAGTTGCAGAAGAAATGATGACTTAGAGGACAAACAGACAGAAATAGATGTTAATCCTTGACCATACACTCTGCGGTAAACAACAATAAATCTTATATAGCGAACACGTTTGTCAATTGGTTCGTGTGCATCAGTTAACAAACATGCGCATTCGTTTATTATCTCGCATGCGTTGCTCTCTAATTGTTGCTAGATACGGCGCCGGCGCCGCCGCGACGCGTTTGGATAATTCATAAGTCAGCGCGGGCGCATTCGCGAGCTTCCGGGTTTCCTTATGGGACGTGGATCACCTAAAACGGCTTCGTAACAAGACCAATAAATAGAAAATTACTTACTCCACAAGGTTCGTGTGACTTTTACAAATATGGGTCTATAGCAGTACGTACAGTACATGTTTGCAAAAACGCAACTAGAATCAGTGGGGTTGAAAATAGCGGCAAATTCAAGAAAACCGCCTAGCAACATTGAATTATAAAACGAGATACATACGAGGGTTCTCTTCGAAATAGCTTTACCTATCATAGAAGAAACCACTAGTGAACCGCAAGCCTGTGTTAGGGAGACTGAGGCACCTTAAATAATTGTTGTTTTGACAATGGAGCCAACTTTATGGTGTTTTTGAACGTCGCATACTACTCGAGCGGAGTTAAAATTCTGCTCATTTTAATGGTCCATATTGGAATGGAATAAAAACGTTGGTCGTTTCAAAACTGACGGCGCGCAGGACCGCTGGCGCCGGCGATCATTTTGTTTTGTTCGGGCGCAAGTGATGGGGAAAAATTATCATATTTCACTGTAACACCCGCGCCTGACTTTTATGTGATTGGGCTCGTTTGTAGCTGATGGGATTTGTAAGTTGGCCTGAGGACTATTAATTTGACTACTGGCGCCTTTTAATAGAATATGGATACTGGATATTCCTGTCAGCCTTTAACAAGGCCAAGACAACTGACTAGAAGGTCCTGTGGTAATGGAACTTATCTACTTTCCTGAGGGACTTAGGTTGGAATATTGCTAGGGGCAAATTATAATGTGAATGTTTGTAATCGAGTCGCGACTGCTTCTTATCTATATACGTATCAGTATCAACGTCTCGTAAAAAAAAACAACTTTGAGATAGACGTTGTGCGTTCATTTTCGAAAGACCGCCTTAATAAACCGATCGTGAGCGACACGTCAAGTTATAGAAAACTTTAATTTTTGATGCATCTTGAGTTTGACCCAAGCATCTCCTTAAGGAGAGGTTTATTTTAAACGCAAAAAAAAAGTATAATAACAGTAAGCAAACGTTAGACCAATACTTAGAAACCAAGAACAGCCTAACAAGGTACGATATCAATACAGTTCGAATAGTTCCCAGTAGCAGCGGTCCGCATCATGCATGCACGCGCCAGTTGGAAAAAATCTCGTCCTAATAAGGAGTCGGTACGTGCTCGGACACTACCGTTGGCGATTATCTCACGGCCCCACAAACCAGGTCATGTGGGAACCAAATTGCTTTAACGAGGTTTTAGGTTTAAACAAGGAGGAGATCACGGAGGATTGACGTGTGATGTGATGGTAGCGATAAGGGTAATGTTAGACGTGCACTTGAGACTGCTTTTGTGAATTATGACGGAACGAGTATCGCAATAGGTAATTTGAGGTTTATTCGAGTTATAAAACGGAACTGTTGTTATGTGTCGTAAAATATACCCGTATAAAGAGGCATCGATAAAGTTATGTACTTGAGGGATCCTGTAGAGTGAGGTTAACATAGTCAGCATCAAAACACTCAAGTTTCATTTTAGTATCAACTTACGCCAACTTCTCGTTAAAATAGGCATATAATGCTGTAACTAAACTAAGGGCTTCAATAAGGCCATTATGTGGCTGTATAAGATTAAATGCTACTCTTTTGTCCATGATTGACACTTTCTCTGTCAGCCTCCTCACCTCGTCATAGGCGTCATAGCTTTTCTTAATTGGTTAAAGTCTCATACGAGGGCTGCTACTTATGTAACCGGAATAGAAAAAATAAACAAACGTACATGGCTAAATATGGTTTTATTGTTTTTCGAAGTATTCTCCGTGATAATCGATGCACTTTTGCATACGTTGAAACCAATTTATAAAGCACTTTTTCCACTCTGACTGAGGTATCTCCAAAACGTGCTGTTTGAACGCGTCGACGGCATCTTCACGGGTCGAAAATCGTTGACCACGTAATTTATTCTTTACATTTGGAAATAAATAGAAATCATTGGGTGCCAAATCAGGGCTGTAAGGTGGATGACCCGTTAATTCTATATTTTGACCTTCCAAAAATCGAGTCGTTTCACGTGATGTATGACAGCTGGCGTTATTATGGTGCAGAATGATTCTCCGTCGCTGGTTGTTTTTCCGTATTTCTTCAAATACTTCCGGCAAACAAATGGTCGTGTACCACTCCGAATTAACCGTTTTACGATTCTCTAGGGGCACTGTAGCCACATGGCCATTAATACCAAAAAAGCAGGCCACCATTTGCTTCAAGGTGCTTTTTGCACGAGTTACTTTCGTAGGGTTCGGCTCATTTTGAAACACCCACACCGTTGATTGTTGTTTAGTTTCGGGATCATACGCATAGATCCAGGATTCGTCACCTGTGTAGATATTATAAACAGCTTTTGAGTCACCACGGTTATATTTTTTCAACATTTCCTTGCACCATTCGACGCGAGCCTCTTTTTGATCCTTAGTTAAGTTGTGCGGGATCCAACGCGAACAAATTTTTTTCACAGCTAAATGTTCATGTAATATCTTATTAATGCTCGTCATACATATGCCTATAGTCGCCTCTATCTCGCGATACGTAACATGACGGTCATGCATTATAAGTTTTCGCACAGCTTCAATATTTTGTGGTACAACGACCGATTTCGGGCGACCATCCTTAACTTCGTCCCTGAGCATACTACGTCCACGATTGAACTCACTAAACCAGTGATACACAGTAGTTTTGGATGGAGCTTCATCACCAAAAGTCGAAGTTAGTTGATCTATGCACTGTTGTTGCGTTAAACCACGCCGAAAATCGTAATAAATCATAGCACGAATATTTTCACGAGTGAGTTCCATTCTTGCAGCGAGATTAAAATTTAAACCCGCCAAAAACAAAAGACTAGCGTACATAAGAAAAAAAATATATAGCGGCCAGTATTAAAAAAAGTTCAAATTTTACCATGGAGGTCAGATATAGCGTTTAAAAATGTTGGAATCCCGGATTCCGGTTACCTAAGTAGCAGCCCTCGTATTCCAGGGGTGTGATTCTGTAAATAAGCAAAGGTGAACGAATGCACGAGTGATACCAAACGGCGAGATTAAGTAGTCCTGTCAGTGCGAACAAAACACATTGTAGCGCGTGCATTTTCAATTTAGCAGCACGATAGGTCGAACGTATAAGGCTGCTTAATTGAAAATGCACGCGCTACAATGTATTTTGTTCGCACTGACGGGACTACTTAATCTCGCCGCTTGGTATCACTCGTGCATTCGTTCACCTTTGCTTATTTACAGAATCACACCCCAGGGCTCCTTTATTGCGGAGGATAAAGTTACTCTCATTTTCGCATTTCCATACGGGTTCGAAAGTGACAGATATTTTGTTCAGTTTAATCCACATCGATAAGCACCGCTTAGACCCGCAGTTCATCTTTTTACTTCGATTGTAATTAGGCTTCCTAAATAAGTGAGAAATATTTAACAACTAAGTAGCAAGTAGTAACTTCAACGATAATTGAACCGACTTCCCTTTTATAACAAAACCCGCAGTTAAGAATTTATATTGCAGACCTAAACGCAGTAATTTGTGCATAGCTCCAGCATAGCGCTCGAGCGATTCCAATTACGACGTTTAATTAAAATAGAGAACAAAGTGCCACATAAAATGTATTGATAATCGCAATAATAGAGTAGCCCTTTATATTCCGCGTTGGTATCGATTACAAACTTATAATCGAATGAAACATGTCTTAGCGACTTCGAGTCGCATGACCATATGTGGAAAATCCTTGTTGAATGAAAACATTGAATAAGTCATTACTACTCGCTGTTTCAAAACACTTATACATAACTTAAGCTTGATAATTCCAAGAAAATTTGAATCATTAAATGTTTCTGTACAATCACTTCAAGTGAATGTTGAGACACTTGCTAGCGATCTTAATTTGGCCCTGTTATAATTGACCAAAATGAAAATTGACATTGAAAAGTGTTTTTAACGAAAAA
Source organism: Acleris laterana (assembly GCA_963966035.1). Taxonomy (NCBI): domain Eukaryota; kingdom Metazoa; phylum Arthropoda; class Insecta; order Lepidoptera; family Tortricidae; genus Acleris; species Acleris laterana. The sequence continues at coordinate 2,292,937 of OZ014451.1, forward strand.
TTCCGTTTATCGCTTCAAGATCATAATTATGGTTCATGGCTTTACCAGGTACATAGAAATAGTATTTTTAAAATATTTTTGATTGGGAGTGTTGCATAAAGTCGTCCGCGATGGTCTCTCCTTGGTCTCCATACGACCCATAAACGAAAAGGAACCGGTTCCAATCGATGGCGGCCCGCGATAGGGCGCGGCGCCTGCCCGCCGACCACCGCGGGCCGAGTAATTGGGCTCCGCAGGACTTCACACCAGCCCCAAACACCAGCTCACTTTGTACTTACAGCTCGAACATTTATCAGGGATCTTAAAAAGGTTGCCTTTAAATCGTGGGCAATGAAATGGAATTTGAGAACGTTAAGCCCCATCGGATGGTTTCATCGGCTCGTTATGGGCTTTAGTAACGAATGCAGTAATTTATGAGATTTGCTGACAAAGATCGTTTTATTTAGCGGTCGTTGGCAGTCGAACCGCATCCTTCGATCATGCGCTTTTTCTTTATGCTCCAAAGTTATTTTTGACACAAGTACCAGTAATTTATATGAGCATGAAGCCTATATCGCGAATGTTATCATTGCTAGACATATAATTAAGAGTTCGTTAACCCAACGAGACGTCGCGGAATCTAGCGACGTGTATTTCGGTCCGGACGGATGCTCATAGGCTTCCTCGGCAGTAAATCCACAAACATATAAATAGCCTGTTTTAATACGGCGAACGGCATCAAGTTTATGCAGACTTTTACGACGAGAGCAGTCGATAAGACCGCCCTTTACGAGTGTACCGATTACGTTCATTCAGATGCATAAACCAACTTAACGTGATCTTCGACATGGCCTTTGATACGGTTTTAGATACGTCGAGGAGCAGAACGAGGGGTCTTGCTCAGACGGCACGCCAGGATGTGTTCTGCAACAGTAACTGCACTGTTATGGTCGCTGTTAAATGATATTTAACTTCTACCCGGTATTAGATGGCTCGCTAACTAAATCACTACAATGTTCTGATTTATACTATAATAAATCAATATTATTACAAGTCTAAATAGATTTAACGGTAGGTATGTCACTGTCTCACTGGCAATAAAACTGTCTCAACGATATTAAATTTAAGGTTTAATTTAATAAGATCGTTATAGTAACAAAAAATGCAACCGCGTCCCTAAATGGTTAAGTCGTTACTTTAATATGGCAATGAAGATATAATCAATTAAACAAGTGGTGCGCAAAAAGAACATTATCAGATATCGAGGTCTTAATAAAAAGGTGGTGTCAGGCGTGGGAGTGACGTCCCCGCGTCCCTCGGACACCAGGCTAATTAAAAGGATTTTGTTAGCTGTCAACGAGAGATAAAACGGCTCTTTGATGATGCCGCTCGCTTTTTACTAACGTTTATCCGAGTTTAATCGCCGACTATTTATAGACGACACTGTAAAGAATGAAGACGCCGTTAAATTCCAATTTCTAGAAAGTTTTTACTAGGATCTAAACTAAAGCTTGGCATTAGAAAAGCAATACATTCTTCTGCATCACTGACTTCTTCGTACTGAAAACCAATCAAAATATGACAATAGTATGAATTTATAACCGAATTATATTTTAGGACTAAAAAGAGGTAAGTAGGTAGAATGAAGAAAACGCCGTTAAGTTCCAATTTCTACATAAGTTTTTACTAGAATCTGAACTCAAGCTTGGCATTAGAAATGAAACCAATTCTTCAGCGTCACAGAGTGAAAACCAATCAAAATATAGCTATAGTATCAATTCATAAATCATAGCACGCTGTATTGAGAACCTAATGATATTTTAGGAGTAAAAAGAGGTAGGTAACTTAAATATACGGGCTTACCAAAATTGACACGTAAAAACTCAAGTACTCAACGTCTTATACACCTTATCTCTTTTCAGACCTATGTAATAGATTTACCGTCCTTCTTCCATTTGTCATAATATATATTAATTTTACTATTTGTGGTCTTTTTTCATGAATTTTTTTTAGGCCGTTTAAGACATATCAACTCTGAAGTCGAAGTAGCCGTCATATCGGGGGTTCTATCTAAGTAGTTATCGTAGGTGATACTGCAATACGGCGTAACTAATAAATTCAATAAGTTCCAAAATGTACCTTTACTGACTTACTTACTAAGGTGTATTTTGCACCTTATTTAATTTGTTCGTTACGCGATACTGCAGTAATACCGAGGTTATGTAGTTATTAGTAATTTTGTTGTTAGTTGGTAATTCTGTAGCTCTGCCTACCGCACTCTGGGAATGAAGGCATGGTATTATGTATGTATGTAGTTACTTGATATAATTGAGAGGAACAATATTAAAAACATCACTATTGTCAACACTCATTGATGAAATGGCCAAATGGTCATCTGCAACAATGTGGCCGTTTGTTCAAAGAATGGGATGAGATCATCGATGTAACGCGAGCTGGGTAACAATTGGACAAACATTTCGCAGGACTGTGTCATACCCTGATTAGAGCTAGCCGTTTGTATCAATAACATAAACTCACTGAAACGTTTCAAGAGCAAACGTGGAGGACTGTTAGAAAATACTGATGACTAATTAAAAGACATAATGAAGCCTGTTAAATCTATTCCCCGTAGCTCTTCGTTAGCTTCGTTGTCAGTTTCAAAAGAATGTTAAGAATATAATTGAAATCAATAATAGCGATCAGTACGGGAGAAACTTCAGAATAAACCCTAAATATCGAAAGAAAATTCAAAAGAGTAAAATAACCGCGTTAGTGAAAAAAGAGGTCTTGCTAAGTACCTACTAGTCCAAGTAAGACGGATGTGTTTAAGAAAGAAGAAAATCATATACATTATGTCTACCGATAGACTTTCGTACCTGGCTTATAGTAAAGTAAATATCCATTAGTAGGGCAATTCATTTAAACACATTCTAGATTCTAGATACATATTAGATAGCGTTAAATCTTGATTCAGTCATTCATTATCAATCTAACCATTAACAAACAACCACGACATAACTCCAACATTGACATTTGTATTGGCAATTTAACTGTACTAATTTGCAAAACCCGTCGTACATAAACACAAATATTCAGTCGTGCTTTAGATTGAATCTAGTCTATATCACGAACCACTTGTATCACGACTCACAAACAGACGTAATTCTTAAGTTTGTTATTTTAAAAAAGGTAATAGAACGCTAAGTTCTCGCCAACACAATACTGAACCGAATTTATAAACACCAAGTAAACAAATCACAGGATATATTTTTCAAGAGCTCAAGATTAAGTGGTGTCCGTGGTTCCTTACGTACTTTAACTTAATGACGTATTATTGAAGTAACACCACGAACCCGAGTTTGGACCGGGTTCACAATGGACCTCTAACTAAAGGATTAGATCCGGCGTCGGATTTTGTTAATGAGAACCCTTTGTGGTTTCTGGCCGCGAGACGACAGGAAATCATTTATTCCACCGTAACCAAACGAAATTATCATTTTTTATTATTTGTCATGCACTTCATGTTGGTTATGGAGGGCATTAGAAACGGTTTAAATTAGACACAGTTATGTCCTCATATACGCATCTTAACTTTAAAGTTGCAAGAAATGTAATGCTTCAAGTCAATAACATTCTATAACAGGTTTATTTTGTATGTGACTTGCTTTTACCCATTTAACCCAAGTTAATGTATCTTTATGATAACACTAACATAACAGTTATGATCCTTAGTTGAATCTATTATATAAAAAGGATCAACAAGGTCGGATAGAGCAGCATTTTTATGAAACTTGAAGCACGCTTTTTTTCAAAATCAACAAAACGTATAAGGCGTGATCGTGGTTTATATCATGATTATGTAATATAAAAGCTGCGGTACGCTTGTAGGGTATACCGACATCGAATATCAAGTCAAAGAAGACCAATAGATTATTACAGAATGATACCGTATATCACCAGGACCGCATAACGGAAGACAGCGCTTATCTATAAACACAGCAATAATCTAAATATTTCACACAGTAAACATAAGTTCATATTCGTTTAATCTCAGAACATTTCTGTAATCATCGGTGGAGAGCCGTCCATCATGCCGACAGACACATAATACGGGCTAACATCCGCCATGTAAACCCCTACGTAAACACATTCAGGGATAACTGTTAGGGGAATTCTAACTTGGGAATACTGGGTGAGTTTAAACGAAATAATTGTAATTCCTTGAGCGCTTTCTAACCAAATGTATATTTCATGTTTCATTCGTCCTACAAGAAACTAAGGATAATTGCGCCCTCTAAACACAAAGTAAAGCAAGTATATGCTATAAAAATTGGTCGAATTTGAAGAATCTAGATCTTAAACCACGTACTGAAAATTAGCAGCCTTTATGGAACTCAACAAGAAAATTTCCAAAAATGTAACCAACGATCATTTTTTTAAATCGCGTCTATAGTAAATAAATCACATGCGAAACTGCGTCCCAATCACGACCAACTCCATTTTAATTTACGAATAGACCTTTCCAGCGCTCCATTTTCCAGAATCGTCTCGCAAAGGTAGAATGCATGAATTTTCCAACCATTTAAATTCAGAACCCATTTATAGGCATGAACATAATACAATTTTAAAAACCTACAAGGAATGACACGAGGTGTAGACGATGATACTGTATTATATGGCTCCAACCCACATGAAGAGACTTAACGAACTAAAGCCGGCCGTCAATCATACGCACAATGCTGGCTGATGGGAGACGTATCGCTCCGAAACACTGCAGGCCTTTTCTCGGGTATCGTGACTTGAGGATAACATTGTTGAGATCAAGGGTCGGTGTCAATTGAGGTGAGAAATAGACGGCAGGGATAGGAATCTCCAAGAAAGTTTTAAAGCTGATATTGAAAATCTGAGTTCAGTTATATGCTGAAATCAGGATATTGACAATTATAGCCTCTTGTGTTGACAATAAGTCAGACCGCACAAATCTAAAAAGTTATTATTAGGTAATCGACCCTACAATCTCTACATCAAACATACACACACGCATGCGAATACAAAGGCTAGTGATACAGTTACAATTATCAAAAATCGATACTGTTGCCAATTATAACGACGAATTGATGATGTTTAGGGACCATATAGAGGTTTTTTAATCCACGAAGATATATTCACTATTTGTGCAATCGTGCAACATAAAAACAGCTGTTGATTTCATGTATTGTGATCACTATTAACTTAGTCTGTATAAACGCCTTACATACGATGCCTTCCATTTCGCTTCCTGTTGATAAAGTAGTCAGTGACGCTATTAAATATATTATAATACGTAAAATATTCAAAATAGATATATTAATTAACTATAAATTTAAATGCGTAGGTTTTGGATAAGAACCGGCGGTTCCCGGAAACAAATCCCACGTGATTTTTCATTATGGTTTTGTAATTTTGCTTAATAGGTTGGTTTGGGCAAAAACCAATGCAATTAATGGACGGTGCTTTGATATAGCCGAATTTGCCCATGTCAAGTATCACTAAAGTTTTGGTACTATAGCAGTATAATATAAAAAAAACACATCAATTTAATTTGATATGTAAAGACCCCAATAAAAATAAGACCCACCGCAGTTTTTATGCCACAAAAAATACACAGAAACAAACGGCGCTCGGATTCTAATTAACACGTCTGATGTTATTTAGAACTTATTTATGTCATATTTAATTTTATGACACTTGTTATGCATAATATTTATAGCTAATTAGGTATATCGAAATCCAATAAACAAAGACAAATTGTAAGTAAAATAGACGTGTTTACGTCACACTCGACTACAAAAACTACCAAAATAGGATATTTTATTTTACTAGATTTTGTTCGCGACTTAGCAATACATCTTTCCACAAATGTGTCATACAAAAATGGAAACAATATTGATCCTACCTTTCCCAGTACATATGAATACTTGTGTGCTGAAACTCAAACCCGTTTAGTCATTTAAAGCGTCAGTAGGATGTAATCAAATCATGCATCTGATTTTGTGAAAAAGCTATAATGAATTGAATTGATCAAATCTGTGACAATCTAAGTATTGCAATCGAACCTTTCTAATAAGTCTAACATTTAGAAAGACAATGTTGAAATAGGTGCCCATCCCAAACATGTCTAACGATAAACCCTAATTTTTCAAATATTTTTTACTAATTTGTCCGACAAATAACGTTTCCATCACGCCCCGCGATCATTACAGTTTTCGACCGAACTGTCAGCCGTTTTTCATATAAACATTATTTTTATTCGTTTTGTTGATGAGATAGATTCGTGTAAAAACACGCGTTCTGGGGGCACGGGGAGGCGAATATGATTTACAATCAAACAAAAATAACATTACTAGGTTAAATAAGGTAAATGAAACCTTATTACGAGGGCTTAAAGGCGGTTGTGTGTGTAAATTTATGTGATTAAATGGAAGGTCGGCGCAGGCGCCACGGGGCCGTGTTTTTTTGTTTTTATTTTATAATGCGAGGTCCGTTTGGAATACCGAGCGGACTTATGAATACGGCGTAGTATTATTACAATAACAGATTATTTATAGAATAATTAAATTAACTTTTTAAAAGTATTTTTTTGCTTACTCACTTACTATTTACTGTCTGAGATAAATTAGGTTACTGTAGGAAAAATTAGAAATAGGGAAAATTGCAGAATTAATTACAATCACAATACTAGAGACTACCTGTTTTGTAATGATATCAGTTTAATGAAATTGACCCTACACACCCTATGATTACAATATTAATAGAACCTCGTTAAACCGTTATTAACTCTATACCCAACCTTCAAGCACAATAAAAATCCGATTTACTCTAACGCACTAAAATATATTTTTTACAAGCCCTCTCTTTCGTCCATGCATCATTACAATATTGAGCAAAAGAGCAAACGTAACTTTTAACTTTGAGACGCGTGTTTTATCGTAAGTGGCGCGCGCGCAGGTAGATTTGTGCCCGCGAGCGGTTTAGTGCAATTTCGCAATTTAACAGTAGCCCCGCCTTATCTAAATCGGTCACCGCAACATTTAATTTGATGTCTTTTATTAGGATTTTATTATGAGCAGAGATAATATTAATAAGTTAATTTATGACTTAAAATGAGTTGTAGGAAAATTATAAAACGTATATAGTTTTTTTTTAAAGGAGGTTCAGTAATCGTAAGTTACGAATTATCGTTGCTTAAATACTAAAGGGCCTCAAATCAAAATGTGTTTGTGTTGCATTTAAATTCGGAATACATATACTGTAAGTTTAGTGAGTCACTAATTGTTTTGATATTTATAAAATAGGTTTTTTCAAAGGAAATGTTTTAAACAACGTTGAATATTATGCCTTGACGGCAAATGAGCATATAATTTATACGAACAAGTGACGATTCAAAGAAGTCTTTGCGGTGACTTCACTCGAACTGTTACTTCATGCAAATCTATCATAATACCACTGCGTGTCGATGTCCCCTAGATTCGGCCGGACATAGATGCGTTACGTTCTTTGCGGTAACAACGAATGCATTTATATAATAGGGTAACCAAAACCCATAACAATTGGTTGAAACCATTTTAACCCTAAAGCAGCATTAGATGTGCGTAACATCAAGCAAAGGGTCTGCTAGAACTGGATCAGCAAGAGTAGTGACAGCAAGCCAGCACGCAAAAAAGCCGCATAAATTAAGTCGTCTTGTTGCGGAAAATTAGCCCGCTCTACCCTATAACCTATAATCTCGAAGGCCCACGTCAAATATCGTTAGTTCAAAAATGAATCCTGTGTCGGTCAACTAAAATCAAAAGTCACTTTGACAAATGTCCTAAATTTAAGAAGTTGGGGCGAGGATAGGCTTCCTGGTAGTAATGGGTTGGCTAGAGTGCCATCAACCCCCTACGCGAAATAGGCGCATACTCAAGTCACGAGCCTAACATAACTCCAAAGCATACATAGAACCGATCACTAACGCAATCGAACAAAGCAGTAGATTAACAAATAACAAGTCAAACATTCCTCATTTAATTAAATTCGTACAATACCCAATAAGGTCACGGAAAACGATATTAGAACGGAACTTGTACAATTGAAATTCGGCGATAACGGCCTATTCTTGGAACTATGATAATTTAGCAATGTAGTGGTTGGGATGTTAATTGTTTTACGTATTATCTTTGCAAATGGTCGAGTGCGGTCGATTTGATTGTAATTTTCCTCGGTGCTGGCGCCATGCATCTTATATATGCAATCAAAGACACGGTTGCGTAACGTCTGTGTGATGGTTTGTCGATTAGTACTTGCAAGTCGTAGGCATGTGTTTTAAATGTCTTCAGGATTATAGACGCGTATATACTGAGTAAGATTGCGATTAGATAAGTGTTAGAACCAATTGGACACGACGGAGTCGCTTAAGCTATAAGATTAACAGTAGCTGGTTTGACACATGCTCTGCAGGGAAAGATTATTCACAATCAAAATTTATTACAGTATAAGTTTATTTAGGTCCTTTGCGGCTAGGCAAGATACGAAGAAAGAAAAAACACAATCGACTTGTTACTATCGATCTACTTTTAAATTTTTATTCACTTCCTTCTCTATCTTCCTCACTTTTAGGCTCTAATAAAGCGCCATTATGATCTTCAAATTGAAATCCACTCCTTAATGTTTTATCGCATTGAATCCCAGAACTATAAACATCAAGTGGTAACAATTTGTACCAAATACCGATAACTCCGGTGTGTGTTACATCCCGATGATTCAGCGAAAGTATAAATGCTCGTAGAGATAACTTAATAATAGGGTCGGGCCGGCGCCGGCGCAGCCTCCAGCGCAGTAGCGGCAATTAAATGTTTGGGTACTTAGGTGTAACGGTGAAGGAACAATAGCAAGACAACATAAGAGCAAAGAGCAGGGGCATAGGTATACCTAGAAACTGCGTCTCTAGTGAAAATGCATACAAGTTTTCCGAGGTTCCAGTGAAAAACGGCATAAGTTTAATATACTATGTACTAATGGTTTAACCGTTTTTTTATTAAGACAGCTGTGAAGCTGAAAATTTCCATACAAAATGCGATAACGTTTCTCTCCCCTTAAATCTAGTTCGATTTAACGGTTTTTGAATAGGATGTTATAAATTATGAAAAACTAGGTCTGTACGATTTCCTTTCCAAGAAAATATTTCTTGGATGGAACCAAATAAATACATTGAAACGTACAAACCGAGTTTTTTATAGTAATTATAACATAATAAAATTGAGAAAATTGGTATTGATGTGGGGGTGACAAACGTTATCGCCCGGAGCAAAATTTGTGTCGTTCCACAATCCTGTTAAACTTAGGCGACTTGTAACCGTTTTCACTAACAGTAAACATGTAGACTTGGGTAGGTCATCTACTTCGTAGGTGGAGTAATTGCGTTACAGCCTGAAGGCCCTGGTTAGAGAAGGTAAGTGTTGTGGCAAACCACCCTATGGGGCGACTATTATGGACCAGTTGGACCATTCTAGACGTGTATTTTATTTCAATATCATGAAGTGTAAAAATATGTATGTGTACCAGACACAGACTTCTTTAGTTTATCTAGAAATAATTGACTATCGATAAGAAACAACAGAAATAGAAAACATTATATTTGCTGGCCCCGGAGGGTCAAACAAAAGCCGGTCCGACATTAGAAAAATTCCGAAACCGTATTAATGAATATTATAATACAGATATGAGCAAACAAATCAGAATTAATATTTCTGCGTCCGAAGCTTGAGTTAATCCGACGATATATTCAAATAATCCGACGATTCTTGCGAGAGGTCGACCCACAAAAGAATTTTTAATCAAGGGCGAGTATAATCGATTGTCCCCGTGTCGGGCGAGAATTAAACGACACCTAACGCTCGACAAACCACCGAGTCCATAAATCGGGCGAGGCGGACACTGCAACAAGAAAAAGAGTTAAGCGTTCGGGAGATCGTCGAACACAGATTACGGGGCGCAGGTGTTAAATAAAAATAATAAAGAGCGCCGAGGACGAGGCAAAAAGACGAGCGGAGGCGGCCGCTTGGCGCCGAAACGGGCGTAATTTCGTTCGCAAGCAGCGCCTCACAAAAAACGAGCGGTGGTGTGTTAACCGCGGGTTCGCGGCGTCCACTCAATGCCCTTATGCGCGGGCGCAATCCCACCGCGCGCCCTAATAGGAACAGAGATTGCTAACATTCAATAAACTACGTGGAGCCCCATGCACGTGTCTGAGCTGTAAGTGGATATCTGACAGAGATCCGAGCTAGCATTATGCGCAGAACATGCAATTCACTTTGAATGGGATAGCCTTTCCATGTTTCGCATTAACTTTGATTTTTACGATGGACAAGATAAAATGAAACCCCTGTTGTCTGATAAAACTCTTCATTTTTCTTTCAATGATAAGCTGACAACCTCTCGACGACCCGTTATTGGAACCTGCACGGAAAATGTAAGTAGGATAGGAACACTAAGTGGAATAGCAAATATCAGCTTTCATGTGCACTCAGGTGCAAAAATACGCAATTACCCCGCTCTCAATAGGTACTCTCGTTTAAAAGAAAATAGGGGGTAATGTCGTGGCATTAGCTTCACTCGGACTGTCAAATAATTGGCCATTTCCGACGCACAAATTCGAGTCGCAGACTACAATTACGGGCGGATCATTCGCACGTACGGACAAATTGCAGATCGCGGTGCAGACGCGGACACCGAGGCCTGGCAGGATGAATGCACGGACCATGCGATCCAACATCGAGATTCAAAAATTGATTCGTGATAATTCTAATTTTAGTCAAGGACTCTCACTCATGTTTTGGCCAATGTCCAGTTATTTATAGACACTCTCATGGACTTACTAGAGAAATAAGTTCATGGATATCACACGCGAGGACATTTGTTCGGTGAAAGAGTATTTTCTCTTATGGACTAAAAGAAGGACATGCGGTTAGTTCCACGCGCTTCTGTAAAGTCCTGATTCGTGTTGACTTTAATTTACTTAAAAATAACAAACCAGCTTTATTAACGAAACCACCACTTTCAACAACAAAACTTTCGGATACTTACATAACAGTTCGATCCTTCAAAAATACCAGATCACACTTTATACCAGATTCCCAAAACAACTAAAACGAAATCCTGAATATTAAGTTTCGGAATTCCAGTAGGTATAATGAGAATCTGGTATTTTGGAAATGATACCATAAGTTTGGCAATTCTATGGGAATTCTTAGGATATCTCTTTATTTTCAAGTCTATTAATCTTCTAGGCTTACTTCTTTCAGCCAAATAAGACAGAGTGCCAATATCATGTCGTATCAGGAAATAAAACTGGAAGAGAACAGAGAAAAACGGCAAATGCCTCAAGCTGAGACCCTCAACCGATAAGAGCCTAGCTTATAAGAGTCATAAGCTCATAAGATAAGATGATGATGAACCGTCAACAGTTAAATGGATTGACCAATGCATAAAATTATTTCATATGCAGCTACATAATATCAAAGACTAGCGACCCGCCCTCGCTTGACTTCGGTTTATGTGAGTATGATACCTATAAATATAACCTATAAATCCTCGATACATGGGCTATCTAACACTGAAATATTTTTTCAAATCGGACCATTCGTTCCTGAGATTAGCGCGTTGAAGCAAACAAACTCTTCAGCTTTATAATATTAGTATAGATACTAAGCTGTATCGAAGTTCCTAGTGCAAGCCTAGGTCGTCATTAGTGCAAGAAGCGATGCATTGCGCACAGGCAACTATCACGTCGCAGCCATTATGCTCTAAATTGCTACTACGCCTAAGCCGAGACTACTACTTTCCGTTACCACATTAAACACGTACGTGCTTACATGGGTTTACATAAAACTACGTTTCCAGCAGTTTTTTTTTATCCTATCTCTATGTCATAAAGTCCATTTTTATTCCGTACTTATACTAAAATAACAGCTACAAATGTCAAACGTAAAAAGAATGTAGCCAGCTTTTAAGAAAGTGCTTTTTTTTTTTGGTTCGTGGTGTAATTATTAATAACCAATACAATAAAAAATACCATGTACGTTTCAAAAATATTTTTAGCTTCTTATCAAAAATAACAAGTTAAATCCACATTGTATTCAATCTTTAACCTAGATCATACAAAAAATTACACTGACGTGACGTAAATATTAGAACAAAATTGTATTTACAAAAATATCTAAATATCTACAAAAGCGTGACATTATTACCTAAAGTATTGTATCATTTGAACTTCACGGATTATCCACTCATTGCGTTACAGAATTTTTTATATCAATAAAAATAAGCATCTACCAATATTTTTTCGATTAGTACCGGTTGTATCACATCACTATTTATGGGATGGAAAAAAACAGGCAACACATGAACTGTCATTTTAGTCTACGGAACAAAAAAATAGACTTAAGACTATGATATTCAGTTCAATATTTCAACAGTTATTCAAATATGGAATACCAATTCCCAAAAATAAATGTTTTCAAAATTAAATGTGTGATGCGTATCCTTTAAGTACATCGTAAAGACGGAAAGAGGCTATTAAGTCGGGCTTAACGTCGGCCGAGTTCCAAAATAAATAACAATGAGGGTATTAAGCTCTAGTCGGTTTGTTAAGAAGGATGCATAAATAACCAGATCATCGAAGGACCAAGTTTTGGGCGTACCAAGGCCCCATGACCGAAAATTACATTCAAACGTTATTTTCAAATTGTTCAACATGTAAGTTAGATCGCTTCCTCACTTGGCGGTATGCGTGCAATAAAACTTACTGTTGGCATAAACGCCGCGCGTTGATTGGTAGACGCCACTAGTTGCCTAGCAACCCTTACCGATTCCGTGTTATACTGCAAGTATACCGCCAAGTGAGGAAGCGGACTTAATCAAAACAGTATCCCTTACGCTACATACAGCGCGGGTAGCACAAGTGGTATTTTCTCGCTTATCGTTACTGACTAGATAGAAAGGGAGATTCGAGCGACAACCAAGTCGCGGGCAACTTGTGCTAGCCGCACAGATTGATACAATGGTGCGGGATTTTTTTTTATTTAAATTAAACCTTTTTTGCGACTCAAAATCAGCAAAACATAAATTGAACTCAAACTGACGACATGTACTTGATCACTCGACATTAACAAATTAATTTAAACAAAACAATAAGAGTCGTATTATCTGTTAATAAGGAAGATATAATAAGATTCAATATCGCTCATGCTTTGATACTATTCGGTTTGAAAGAGGTATTCTAGGTTAAACGGGACACCTTATTATCATCATGGGACCAAATGTTCCCAAATTGTAATTAATTTAAGTCTTACGGCCGAACCCTATATTGAAACCGCTTAAAGATAATGCTTCGGGTTAAAATTTGACATTTACCCATACAAAGTCAAAATTTAATCCAAAGTAAGCCTATCAATCCGCGGTTTGAATATAGGGTACGGCCATTGGTGCATCATGTACGGTCACCACTATAGAACCTTGTCGCATAAAACCAACGATTAATTCCTAGGTCATTTCTATCTCTTCACTTGACGTTGTCATTATGACAAGGTTCTATGATGGATCAACACAAAGTCCTAACCTGGGGCTCTAACCTACTCAGTAAATCCATATTACTTTTGACATGTTATAGTATCGTCAACTTTACGATAACTCTTATTTACTCGTACTTGACAGCAATGGCGGCCGAGATAAAAACAATACGAGTAGAATAGAGAAGTAGCCTTTCGTTGCGACTAAGGCCCGTATTAATAAACTCATCTTGGCTGAGATGCGCGTCACAAGATACGTCAAAGTAAACGTCAAGCCATAGAAAGCTGTCATTTTTGACGCATCTCGAGACGAGCATTAGAGTTGAGATTAGTTTATTAATGCGGCCCTTAGTTCTTTGGTGACACGCAAATATATTTCCTTACAGTTGATCCCACCGCATTCCCTGCGTGACGGAACAAAATGTACACAAGTGATATTACATAAAAACCGGGAATAAAAACAGCGTCTAGCAGTCTCCATAACAATTCGTTACAGCCACTTCGGCTGTTCAAATCGTTGCTTAACCACTACAAAACCCACGTGTTTTAACTCGGAGTCGATTTAGTGTAAAATTGCTTTAATATGCTCACCCACACTCGAGTGTAATCTCAATCTGAATCTCAAGATCTCGGTACGACTCTGAACGTTAGAGGGCATTATCTGCCCCTACGACCCCACTCAAGTATTCATAAGGTATTTAGATAAACATAAAAATCTTGAATATATTATGTAAATAGTGCGAATTAATTTTCTATTAACGGATCGATGAAGATTAAGGCTGGAGAGTAAACGGCTATGAAAATTAATCGATCTTATTTATTCGAATGATGGGAAATATCAAATTGTTGCGATGATCTAAAGTTATATAAAATTATTTAAATTTATGATAGGCGAGTCAAAAATATTACAATTACCTACATAAGACACTGAAGCTGTAGAAATGCAGGTCAAATATTTTAACGAAACGACCTACACTCAGGAGCATAAATCACGGGTCAGAGTGCGTTTTTCATACAAACGAGGCTATTTCGAAGCCTTGGTTCCTTGCCAGGGGTTCTTTTGAGTGAGGTTTAATGGTGAATACACCGAGGTTCAATAGAGGAGGTCAAAGTTCTTAAGATACCTAACTGATCGCACAATCAGTTGTCACCACAGCGAGAGAGTTTGGTTCAGCATTTGGATTTCCTTAAATTTTATTGTCATTTTAGATATTTTTATGAACGTGCGCAATTTCGGCGTTAACAGCAGATTAAATCAGTTTGATGTCCTAGGCACTCTGAAAGTCCTGTATCGATGCTCGGGATATCCATCATCAGATTTCACTACAAGCATCCCCTGGCGAGGAACCATGGCTTCGAAATAGCCTCGTTTGTATGAAAAACGCACTCTGACCCGATATTTTTGTTCCTGAGTGTATTCAAACGTCCATATCACTGGCCCTAGACGCATTCGGCGAACGTTACCGTTGTCGAAAACGGAAAGCGGATTGACGTAAGCTGCTGTACTGTACAGTCTCAAATGAACAGCAATAATCAGAGGCGTGCACAGAGATTTTAGACAGGGTAGACAAAAAAATAGGTAGGTACTAACTTACCAAAACTGTTGCATTAAGTACTGTTGCATTAAGTACTGTTGTAATAGGTATAAAGAACATCAAAAAACGTTGTAAGTGGTGGTATGCATACCTACTATTTTATGTCATTTATTTGTATACCAAATCTACTCGCCTATCTTTTTGTCAGAAAACCTGTAATATCGAGTCGAAGCAGATTCGTCATGTCCACGAAAAGCGAGCTCTTGTTTCCCCAAAAAACAAACAATGTCAATGAGTCTCTGAAAAATATTGCGATTTCGGTCTACTTTTGCGTTACGTTTGTCTATATCTATTTGTAGTTGTAAATTTAAACGCGTCTCGATTAGATTTTTTCCCAACGTGTGCTATTTAAGGCATGCCTCTAAGTGTTTTTCAGATTGCTCATGTCTTTTTTGCTGCCGTTGTAAAGTTATGTACGTCGATGTAACCGGCATCATTCCACACTGTTTTAGTGTTTGAAAACAATAGACACGGAAAACAGAACAAGCGATTGCTGTGGATGCAACCTGTTAGCCAAGAATATGCGTTATATTGTTTGGTGTTGAACTTGCGATTCACTTTTCCTTTTTGCACTAATTCCAAATCCGGTGTACACCTACCTTTCCGGATCAATTGCGTTTTTTTCGCGAAGGAAAGTTTTGAAAACCCCTTATCTTTTATATTCTGCACACATACACCACTACAACAACTTTCACAATGGAAACTGTCCATGTTTTCCACTAAACTATAACTTTTCGTTATCGCTCTTATTTGCCGCTCTCTCCATGAAACACTCACAAGTCTCACAACAAACAATGGCGACAAAAAACCATAATAAATATTAAACATTATCATTCAAATGCATCCGGCAAAAATGAAATGACACCGTATTTAACGTATTTAGAACAAATTATTTCAAGCAATGCACCTCTTTAAAATTGCTTAGTAAACAGTTCGGATTTAATCGGAAGCTTTCGTAGGCGCTCGGTCCGAGAGACAGTGTCTATCCGCTACGTTTGTGTGCGTGAGTTAGGTTATTGTGTGCCGCGCGTTTATAGGAGCGCACACTACTTCATTCGCATCGCTACGAGGCAATACATGGATATTTTGAGACATGATTAGTTTGTGTCTTCGCCGCAAGGAGCGCTGGTGCAGCGCCGTCGCCGTGTCATCGCGATAGAGAAATCGAAACTATAATGTAACAAATTGATACACTGATGAGCCGTGAGCGGACAGATGGCGTTAATGTAAGATTTAAAACTTATTGATTTTGTTGATTG
Organism: Acleris laterana; assembly: GCA_963966035.1. Classification (NCBI taxonomy): domain Eukaryota; kingdom Metazoa; phylum Arthropoda; class Insecta; order Lepidoptera; family Tortricidae; genus Acleris; species Acleris laterana. The sequence continues at coordinate 2,309,356 of OZ014451.1, forward strand.
ATAATAGTTAATAGATAAAAACATTACATCTGTATTTATAGCAGGGTAGACAGTGTCTTTCTGTCTTTATGGAGTGCACGCCACTGGCAATAATGTAACTATACAAAATACGGTCTCATATTTCCGAAAACACTCCAAGTGGTAAATTCACAATTTCAGTTGACTCACGCATAAATCTAAATCAGGTCATAACGTCTCAGCGGATAATTTTGTAAGGCTCATACATTGTGCGAAACCTAAACAAAGGCTTGTTGTAGAACAAATACCTCGTTTTAGAGAGGTAAACGCCCCGGCGAGTAAACTGTACAAACGTTAACAAACATACAGAGGTGTTATTATTCTCTTAAAAACAGTTTTCTTTCGAACAGTCGAGACAGTAAACGAACGCACACGAGCGTGGTAGCGTGTGAATCTGTGTGTGCATGTATGTGCGTGTATCTGTTCGAGTCTGTGGCGTCGTAGCTCCCAAACCGACGGAAAGGACAGATTTTTGACGCCGTTTTTTTTTTAAGAATGCGGGTGGTAGGACCTTGTGCAGGGCCCGTCCGGATCGGTACCACCATCTTATCCATTAACCTACCGCCAAACAGCAGTGTTCGCATTGTTGTGTTCCGGTTTGGGGATAAGACAGCCGGTGAAATGACTAGCATAGAGGCATTCCATCTTAGTCCTCAGGGTTGGCAACGCATTTGCAGTCTTAGGATTGCATCGCAGTCCTGTGAATGCGAATGTCTATGGGTTACAGTTTCCACTTACCGTCAGGTGGCCTGTGTGCTCGTTTGTCTTCTCTACGACATAAAAAAAAAAACGGGATGATTCTTAGATAGGTTTCCTGAAAACCGGTTGTTTAGGATATACCCAATTTCTTTGTTTTTTGTGTATTTTTATAACACGTTGTACAGCTACCTAATTTGAGAATGCAGGTTAATACGTTCGTCGAGTCGAGTCAGTCCTAAAGAGAATAACATGCCCGAGTATTCCCTCCGGGTCGACGTCTGGTAAACAAACTGCGTGGATTTGTACTCCGGTCGTAAAGCAAATAATTGTGACGTCAAACTTAAATAAAATTGGACGCGATCCATCTCGAGAGAGCTAGAGAAGAGAACGAACGCTGGGTAATCAATTATGGAGATCTAGTGAAAAAGGGTGTAAGTCGACTTAACTCGTTGTAAAAAAGGGTATACACATAAACAGAGTATACTAGACTTAAACCGTTTTTCATTTGATCTTCAGAAGAATTAATACCCTTTTCGACTATGACCCCGAATTACACTATTTGCACTGTTCGCGGTCGTACTTGTGTAGACTACAGCCATATAGAGAACTATAGTCTACTAGGTTCAGGGTAGTGATTAAGCAGCCTTATACGTTCGACCCATCGTGCTGCTAAATTGAAAATGCACGCGCTACAATGTGTTTTGTTCGCACTGACGGGACTACTTAATCTCGCCGCTTGGATATCACTCGACAGTCCGCACGACCGGCGTTGTTTACAGAATCACAACCCTGGTCGCGAATTCGTCCGGATTTTCGGACGTTCGTTATTAACTCGGAAATGAAAGACTTTATCCTCTGTCACTATGATCACCTAGCCAAAAGACGTCCAAAGACTGTTCGACATATTAAAATTCCGAATTAAACATGTGTTTCGAGAATCTTGGACTCGTAATATAGTTACAAAAAATAACATGTATCAACCACAATAATAAAAAAAAGGTTTAAATCTGATGAATTACATTGTTAATAGGTCATCCCTAAGGAACTCCACGAGCGTCGGGTTGCTTATCGCATTCATCAGTTTCCTGATCATCCACCGTCACTTGGGATCCTATCGTGATTTACCAGGATTTTTAAATTTATTTCTACATATTAAAAAAAAAACCTTTTCCATAAAGTATTCCGTCAATTTACGTCAGTTACTTCGAAAGCTACATAATTTACCCCTGATGCAAAAAGATGAGTTTTACAAGTTAAACGTATCAGCCAAATGGAACCCTAACCCACCATAGAACGGTGTCACAGTGACATAATTAAACAATTAGTTTGACACTTCTTACGACTTGCATCATAACGTCACTGGGACACAGTTCTATGGTGGGTCAGGATTCTATTGATAGTATAATGTTGTCCGTCTGTGGCATCGTAGCTCCTATACGGATGAATGATACGGAAAGCTAACTTAATAGGGTTGGTTCTTAGCTAGTTTTCATGCAAATCGGTAGCTCTTAAAGTATAGACGCCATTCAGTCGTAATACTAGAAAGAAGGCTAACTGCATGCATAGTATATACATACATAGACTGTACACGATAAAATCTGGCCATGCATGATCTGGTGTATCTTTGCGATGAATGCATATTTTCAAGCAGTTTTTTTTTAATATGTTGTATAATTATAATACTATATAATGAAATAAAATCGTATCATAATGTATGGGTATGTGTTAGTTTTCGCCAAATATATTCTATCATACCTTTCATCTCTTGTACAGCGTTTTTTGACAATATTCACTCACTTCCTGCTTCTACGCCACAACAGTATTTACGAGGGGCGGCTGAAAAGTTCTAAGCCTAAGGTAGAAATAAAATGTTCAGATTTTTTTTACTATTTTTATTTTTCAATATAATCTCCTTCTAATTCAATGCATTTATTACATTTTTTAAATAATGCTTTTAGACCGTTAAAAAAATAAGTTTTATTTTGGCTGTCGAAATGTTCCTGTGCAGCGGCCTTCATCTCTTCATCACTGCCAAATCGCTTTCCCCTTAAATCTTTCGTCAAATTGCTGAATAGAAAATAATCACTAGGGGCCAGATCTGGACTGTAAGGTGGATGATCAATTTCCTCGAAGCCAGTTTCCTTCAGAGCAAGCTTGGCAACACGAGCGGTGTGAACGGGGGCGTTGTCTTGCAAAAACAAAATGCCTTTGCTCAGTTTGCCCCTTCGTTTCTCGACTATGGCTTGTCGCACTTTTCTTAATAGCTCAGCATAATAAACTGCATTTATGGTAGAGCCTTTCGCCAAATAGTCTATTAAAAGAATGCCATCGCAATCCCAGAACACGGTGGCCATTAGCTTAGACGCCGATCTTTGAACCTTGAATTTCTTTGGCGGCCTTTCACCCTTTTCGATCCACTGCATAGATTCAGACTTCGACTCTGGATCATACTGTCTGATCCATGTTTCATCAACAGTTACTATGCGGGAACAAACTTCATCTAAACCTTCTTCACATAATTCTAAAAATGCCTGAGAAGTTTGAACACGACGTTCTCTATCGAAAGCTGTGAGCATTTTCGGCACCCAACGAGCACTTACTTTTGTCATATGCAAATGTTGATGCAAAATCTCTCCAACTCTTTCCTTACTAATACCTAAGGCTTCAGCTATTTGCCAAACCTTAATTCTCCGATCCTCTAATACTAACTTTTTGACTTTTTCAGTGTGTTCTTCAGTCACAACCGATATTGGCCTTCCTGAGCGAGGATCGTCTTCGACCGACTCCCGTCCAAGTTTAAAAAGTCGACTCCAATTTTTTAACAGTGGCATGAGAAGGGCCAGATTCACCGTAAATACTAGACATTTCTTCAAAAATTCTTTTCGGCGATTTGTCACTTTTCGTGAGGAACTTAATGACTGCACGGTGCTCAATTTTCGTGATATGCGTTGATAATTCACACATGATGACCTTTAGCGTCGGATATCTCGAGATGTAATAAACAAAAGACGACATTTTTTTATTTTATTTATTAACTTTTTAAATGGTCTTTTTAGTGGCCAGTATCGCTAACGCATATGCAACCTCAAAATACCTTAGGCTTAGAACTTTTCAGCCGCCCCTCGTATATTGTTACAAGCAGTTTTACCCACAATAGAATGTCGTCTTACGAAAAAAATACTTTTTGAAACTCATTTCTATTTGTAGTAGTCAGGAAGACTTTTTACTCCAAGCACTGAAAGTTGTTTTTGTATGGGAGGCATTTATTTGTCAAAAAGTCAAATTCGCCAAAGTTAAAAAACCTCAGAACTATCTTAATCTGAATATAATCAGGAAAGTTTTAACTATTGTGGTAAGATAATTTAATAAGGTATAATTTGGCTTGTATAATTAATAATAATAAAATGTTTTAAAACGGAGAATTTGGTAAGACTGTCAGAAGATCGTGTACAAAAAAATAAAGGTACTGTGGATTATATAAGGGTCTAAGATACAGACGCTCTTACATTTTATTATGATTGTATTTTTATTATGTAGTTTCATAACCACTGACTATTAAAAAAATACACCAGATCATGCATGGCCAGATTTTATCGTGTACAGTCTTTACATGCATTAAATCACGCCTGTTTCCCAGAGGGGTAGGCAGAGACCACTGCTTTCCACTTGCTACGATCTTGACAAATTTCTTTCGCTTCTTCCACATTCATACATCGAGTCATGCACGCACGTTGGTTTCAAAAATTGCATATTATATGGTTATCAAAAACCAACGCCAACACTGAGGGCTGATAGAAAAACAAAAATGATATCGATTTAACCCATATGTATGTTCAGCGATTTTATTTCGGAGGTGAAATAAAACATGAAATTAATGATTTGTCATGGTCATGACATCACATGGACAGAAGGAAAAATTACAAAAATTCAGATTAAAATCATCAATTCACTCGTCAACGTTTACACCTCGCGTCACGCTTCTAAAAACCCGTCTGCCACTAGTTTATCGTTATTATTAATCCAACCATACATTTATCTTAACAATCACAATGGCAGACGCAATTTAATTTATGTATCGCTCAATCTCGCTTAAGATATAGATTTGTAAGTCATCTTGTTTTTTGGAGTCTTAGCGACAACAATAGGTACAACAATATCGATGGATTATCGATCCGATCGATGTTCGGATCCAAGTTCGAACATTAAAGCTTTGTAGATGGAGCCTCAAATGCATTTGATAGGCAAAACGTTTTTCCATTAGGGTTGATTGTTTTTCTTAAGTTATTAAAGATAGTTATGTGAAGAAGCAAATAAAAATAATATAATATAAATCAATATTAAAGTTATCATATGGCATAATTTTCAACCGACTTCAAAAAAGGAAGAGGTCCTCTATTTTTCTTGTGTTTGTGACTCGATTTCTTTTGTTCATGAGCAAGTATATCTCAGTGGTGGTCCCATTTAATTTTTTAATCATTCAATTATAATCTTAGACCTATTAGAATAATGAAAACGTACTGTAATAAATAAAAGTTTTTTTTAAGGTCATGGGTGAAGGCACAGGGTAGTATTTAACGACTTCAATGCGGACGGAGTCGTGGGCAACAGCTAGTGTACCATAAACGTCAAAACACCACATTTCCATTCGTAAAAGTTAATATTATGCAACCTATTTGGACCTCTGCCTGCATATTATACAAGTCATAGTCATACTTCAATCCGAGATTTTGACTAGTGATGTGTCCATTTGGTAAAATACTCAGTAAATTACCAATGCTACCGGTAATATTACCAGAAGCGGACATAGAGATCGTGTATTTCTGTTTCCTTTCTTTATTCATTTATTAAATCCATGGTGTCGGATCACTAGTGGTCCAAATGAAAAAAAATAATAGCTCACACCCAGGGCTACCAAAAACACCCCCATGTATGTTCAGCGATTTTTAGTACTTTCGGAGATATTGATCATTTTAGTCGGATTTTTTGTAACTTTCCTTGTGTCCATGTTACAAAAACTCATTAATTTGATATAGTATTTCAATATTTTTTCAGTGGTTTCTTACATGTAAACAATTATTATGAACTTAGAATGTTTTTAAAGCTACTTGCCATTTTTTTTCCCGTCAACTTTTTGTGTAATCGTGCAAAGTTACTTTCTCCATACTAAGTGAACCCCCATGTTTGTTTTTCATCTAGTTTCAAGTGTAATTATTGTAACGCTGTGTATAATTTTAAAACTTGATTGTTCTTTTATTTTATTCGTAAGTATCCGGTTTTCACGTGATAGATATGTATGAAGTTAGGGTTTGCAATTCGAATATTCGATTATTCGAATTATTCGCCATAAATGTTATTCGAATTCGACAATATTCATTATTCGAATAAAACGAATATTTCGAATAGTGCACAAATTTGTCTGTAATTATTTACCTTAGCAAAACATTAACAAAATGCCAGGATTAATTATCCTCCATATTAACGAGTTCGTGGAAATAGATTTAAATATTAAAAATAACTACAAATGTAAGACAAACAATATATTACCTATTTTGCTTTATCCTTGCCAAAATCAAACTCCCTAAAAAGAACTAAATACCGTACCGTAATTGGTAAGCTGTTCTCGAGGGTCATCACAAATAGGCTGACGCGACGGCTGGACGACTTCCAACCACCAGAGCAGGCCGGGTTTCGCGGAGGTTTTGGCACCATAGACCACATACACACTGTGAGGCAGATTATACAGTAGACCCAAGAGTATAATCAGCCTCTGTGTCTCGTTTTCGTGGACTACGAGAAGGCCTTTGACTCTGTCGAGACCTGGTCTGTTTTGAGCTCCTTGCAGCGATGCCAAGTGGATTTCCGATACATCGAAGTGCTGAGAAGTCTGTATGACGCTGCCACTATGTCCATCCAAGTACAGAGCAGTCAAACAAAACCGATTCCATTGCATCGAGGAGTAAGACAGGGGGATGTTATATCCCCAAAACTGTTTACGAATGCATTGGAAGACGTTTTTAAGACTCTTACCTGGAATGGGCGGGGCATCAATATTAACGGCAAATACATCTCGCACTTAAGGTTTGCCGATGATATCGTAGTGTTTGCGGAATCGCTGCAGGAAGCTCAAGAAATGCTGTACAGCCTAAATGAAGCCTCTAAACGTATTGGTCTCCGGATGAATCTGGACAAGACGAAGGTTATGTTCAATGACCTCGTCGTTCCGGGACCAGTAATCATCGATGGCACACCTCTCGAAGTTGTCAAGGAATATGTCTACCTCGGGCAACTAATGCAGTTAGGTAGATACAACTTCGAAAAGGAACCCGATAGGAGGATCCAATTGGGCTGGGCAGCGTTTAGGAAGTTGTACCACATATTTTCGTCGGATATACCGCAGAGCCTGAAGACGAAAGTCTTTGACCAGTGCGTCCTACCTGTGATGACGTACGGAGCCGAGACGTGGACACTGACTGTGGTGCTAGTCCATAAGCTTAAAGTAGCTCAACGTGCTATGGAAAGAGCTATGCTCGGAGTCTCTCTGAATGACAAAATTCGGAACGAAGTGATTCGTCAGAGAACCAAGGTGACCGACATAGCTCTAAAAGTTAGTAGGTTGAAGTGGAAATGGGCTGGTCACGTATGTCGGAGAACGGATAACCGCTGGAGTAACCGTGTTTTGGAGTGGAGACCGCGTCTTGGCTAACGTAGCGTGGGACGCCCTCTGGCCAGATGGCGGGATGACTTGCATAAGAGGGCCGGCAGCGACTGGATGCATAAAGCATTAGACCGGGCTCTGAGGCGTTCCTTGGGAGAGCCCTATGTCCAGCAGTGGACTGCAGCGGGCTGATGTTGATGATGATGATGAATTGGTAAAAGGGTAGCGAGCTAGGGAGCTAGCAAGTTCGGCTACATGCTAGGTATCTGGAGAAGATACCATAAATGTTTTTTTGAATTGTAAGGTCATTACATTTTAAATTAACATCACATATTTTACAATTACACAACTTAGAATCATTATTTTGTTTAATTTTCAAAAATATTCGAATTATTCGAAATATTCGAATATTCGAATGTTGGAAATCTAAATATTCGTATTATTCGAATACTAAAATTGAACGAATATTGCAAACCCTAATGAAGTATAAATATGAGGGAGTAATATTCCCGGTAACATTGGTAAAATACTCGGAAATATGAAGTATTTTACCAGTAACATTGGTAATATACTAAACTACTAAACCCATCTTAACATTATTAGTTTAAAAGGGTCCGTCTGGTGCTAAAATAGTATAAACATGTATTTAAAACATAGGTCATATTTACGAAATTTGAATGTTACCGTATATTACCGCTTTTTGGTAATGTTTCTGGTAGCGTTACTGGTAAAATACCCGCTTCGAGTAAGTTACCGGTAACGGCACATCACTAATTTTGACACAATAGTTACCGCCCATGCCTTGGCACCCAAAGCGTTTGTGAAACACAATGGCACAGCACTGTGTGGGTGCGCCTGAGGTGGCCTTTGAGCAGGTTCGTGAGATTAATGAGAATAAAACATTATGCATGTATGGTTCATTCAATGCATGTAAACGCTACCATTGTTATAATAATTTAATATTTTTGAGAGTTTGCTGTGTTATGGAGAATGGGGTTTTATTGTAAAAGAGAACAGACTGTGCTTGTTAATAATATTCTTGCTAAGCATGTGCCCGTCATGGCAGGTGTGTCAATAAAAATAGGTACTTTATTATCCTAAACTATAAAAAAGTCTTTTGTAGCGTTAACAATAGAAAGGTAATAAAACCAGAAAGGTTAAGCTAACGCAAACGCAACAAATATTGGGAACATAATAGGATTTTTGAAGCACCGTGTCATTTAAGACTGAAGCACCCTGTGTTATTGCACCTGTATTAAGCACCCGTCACTGGACGCTCGATGCAGTTTTATGGTTAAAGAACTTTATTTCTCAAAATAAATTATGCATTTCACTTATTGAGAACATGCTTAATCTAAAATAAATTGAAATTTGTCTGTGAGCACCCGAAGCAAGCAAGGATACAAAATATAAAGTACAATGTAAACTGATTGTTGTATATAACAAATTAATCTAAGTTGAGTAAGAAAAAGAAAGAAAAATAGTGTCCAGTTCATCCAACTAGATAAAACATAATTTACACGACATTTGACAAAACATATATTTGTGAACCAAGATCATACTTGGCACATTATTATGTGCGTAGTCTACAAAATAAAAGTAGGTAAAGTTTTAATAGTAGCTAAATCAATAGTTAAATAGCCAAAGGTTAAACAAGCTGGCTAATGACCTGTTGTTTGATCAGTAGTTAAACTAACTAATTGTTAAAAATCGAAAAAGGAACTGAAAGTTTGACACATTTCCTTGAGATTCCTTCAAATTTTCGATTCCTTTTTCAAATTTTAACAATTAGTTAGTTTAACTACTGATCAAACAACAGGCCCTAAGCCATGTTAATGAAATGATTCACGATGTATCGGAAATACAACCATAACTCAATAGTTATTCTAAACCTCTGACTGAGCGGCTTTATCGTCATTGGGAAAACCACGATGATTTTACATGAAGAAAATAGACGACGATCGAGGAAAGAAAACTTTAGATTACAAACTGTACGTCTATTTAATATAGATAACTAGCGACCCGCCCTCGCTTCGCTTCGGTTTATGTGACTTTTTTGTAACACCCGTTCATAAAACAGGTTTTTTTATTCAAAAAAACATTCCTATTGAATCACTCTATCTATTAAAAAAAAACTGCATCAAAATCCGTTACGTAGTTTTAAAGATCTAAGCATACATAGGGACAGACAGACAGTGGGAAGCGACTTTGTTTTATACTATGTAGTGATATCAGGCCCAAGGGAACGCTGTCAGAACGATGTCACAGTGACATTATAAAACAATTTGTTTGACACTTCTTACAACTTGAATCATAACGTCACTGTTACACAGTTCTATGGTGGGCATGGTCACATTGGGCTGATGGTATATAACGGTCGCGGTTTGAACAGCTTCGGCACTTTTCGACTCTATTTTAATACTGTTAAGGCCCAAAAGTGACGAACATTTTAATACCGCGACTGAACATAGTGAAGATTGTATGAATGTAAATAGCTAGGTATTATGTATGTATGAATGTATGTAAACACTTTATTTTACAAAAGAAAAACTAGAACAATACAATTAATATAAAAATATGTACAAAGGCCATTGCTGATAATGTGATAATGCAAAAACAAACAAAAAAACTTCAGTTTAACAGCTTTCGATTTTTTATAAACTTATAAAATATTACTGCTATTATCCTTGCAAACATTTGGTGCTTAAAATTTACGTATAACAACTTCAGACCATGTAGACCATATAATTGCTATGACAAGTAATAACATTATTACCTTTAATAATGTTGTTCAATACATTATCATTAACCCCGTAAATTGGAACTGGCAGACAATATAGACCCATTTTTCCTAATTACGGTTTTGCGTCGATTACTTTTTAAAATTTAAAACTCCTGTTTGGTTCACACGGCGGCGACGCAACATCAGTTGGCTTTTCTATGCAGCAGAAAATACGCGACTCGCAACTCGAAAAATTACGTTCGTGTGGCTTCACCTTAAGAAGAGGTGCAAAGGTTATGGGTGGATCAACTTTTCGTTGTTGTTATTCTGTCCCGTAAGCCAGGAGACAACAGTGATAGACTTTCTTAGATATTCTTTTTATAATATATTATGCTCCAAGCACAGCAAGCTCAGGAGAAAACCTATAAAAGAATCGGTTTGTAATTGCTAATAAGACTCATTTTTAGTGGAATTATATCATTAGAAAGCATAGTTTTAAAGTGACCCAGGAGACGTCACCCACCATGGCAACGAGCTACAAAGAAAAGTGGATTGACCCTTATAATAAGAATCCTAAATAAATGTTACTTAGCATAGGTGGTTGGAACCTATAATGGATTTTGCGGGTGGTAGGACCTTGTGCAGGGTCCGTCCGGATCGCTACCACCATCTTATCCATTAACCTACCACCAAACAGCAGTGTTCGCATTGTTGTGTTCCGGTCTGGGGATAAGATTTCATCTTAGTCCTCAGGGTTGGCAACGCAATTGCAGTCTTAGGATTGCATTGCAGTCTTGTGAATTCGAATGTCTATGGGTCACAGTTTCCACTTACTATCAGGTGGCCTATGTGCTCGTTTGTCTTCTCTACCTATGCCATAAAAAAAAACAAGGACCAATGATGAACACTTGATTATCTTTTATAGAAAATAAGGGTTATTCATTTGATTTGCAACAAGAATACAGCTCGGTTTGGAATTAGCTCAATTTGCTACAACAAATTTCAACTTTGAATTCGAAAGTTTATTTTGAAGTCTCCATTAGGTACTACACACGGTTTAAACTTACAACCATTACAGATCATGTACCAAAAATCAAATTGGAAGTCATTTCCCAACCGCAGCAAGATCAAATCCGGTGATTTGAGTAACCCTATAAAATCTGTTATTGTTATTACAAAACGACCCATCTCAATGTCGAGCGTTCGCGTTCGTGGAACCATCTTGGAACACAAGGGGCTTATTCTGACACCTCGGGTGTAACATAGTCTGCAGGGCTGCCGACTAAAGATCGATGTTTTAGAAAGCATTTTAAAAGTTTATTAATGTAACAAAAACGTTATAAACAAAATAATATTTGTTTGTTTTTTTTTCGACGATACACTTTAGCAGACATCTACTGTATAGAAACAATTTAAGGAGATAAAACTTCCTTCAGCCCGCATCGTCTTAGTAGCCCTTTGACCAATGACCGCATAATACCAGCAATATCTATTTAATTGGAATAAGGTATTGCTGTATTTATACATTATAAAATCCCCCGATTTAATTGGTGTAGCACCTACTTTCACATCTTAAACGGCCAAACCGTTTCTAAAACATAGTTAATCACATTCAGCGTCAAGGACCCGATATCGGGTTGACTGTTCGGTGCAAATTTTCGATACATAGTTTACTCGTACGTAGCATTGGCTGGCGGTCAGTTATGGGTTTAAAAAACTAGGCTCTCAATATTAGGAGCTACGATGCCACAGATAGACCCTCAGATACACCAACACACACATAAAGACACGCGCGTCTCTTGTTCTGCCATACATATTTATATCTCGTCGCAACCCTCACTATTGTCAATCATATCAATTCCAAATTCACAATCATTTTGTACTAGCTTTTGCCCGCGAGTACGTCCGCGTAGAAGTCGTTTATCGCTGCTCCTTAGGGAGCTGTCCAATTTTCCGAAATAAAAACCTATATGTGCGCCAAGTTTCATCCCGATCCGTTCAGTGCTTGAAACGTGATTGAGTAACAAACATCCAAACTTTCTCATTAATAATTAGTAAGATGAATAATATGAATAATTACTAAACCTGCAAAAACACGCCTAACCGAAGTGACGCGGGATTCTATCAAACTAAAGGCGCAAACGTACTGACACCAAAGGCAGCGCATGATCCCATACTACAAAGCTTTTCCAAAGGAGGCGTTTTTTATATGGAACCAGTAGTGTTATACAGTGCGAGGGACAGAGCATTCGACTCGCTCGTGACTACGGTAATTATATCCGCTTTCAGTCCGTTTGCAAGTTTTGCCAACGCGAGTTTCTTGCTTGGAACCGGGCACCGCTTTCAATGCGTTTTAAGCTTAAATGTAAACTGGGGGAGCGTGGCGAAGGCGTTTTTAGTATGGGAACGCACCGCCACCACCTCCGCTTTCCGTACGTTTGCGGCTATTATCAAAGTTGTTTTGTCTTAATCGTGGCAACCCTAACCACAAGGCGTATGCGTCGTTATTGCCCGTAAATGGGTAACCACGAAATTGGATTCGACACGGGCCCGGTTTACATGGGAGAGTTAATTCCGAGCCTTTTTAACCGGGAATATTAGGCGCAAGAATGTTGCGGTGATTGTGGTTAATTTTATGGACGAAATAACACCTTTTGATTTTTGTATGGCGTGATTAAAGTACCTTCGTGATTCAAGTGTAATAAAGTCAGGTCGGGCACAGTAATTATGTAAAAGGTGGTGATAGTTAATTTTTCGCACAGTGCGTGTATTTTCGCAGACAACATTCATACGGCGAACATAATCCAAAATATAGGATTGACGTAAGCTGCCGGACAGTCGTGTCGAGCGCCCATATCATTTCCAATCTTCGTTTTCGAAAATCGTTTACGATAAACTAAACTCAACTCAAATGCTCGTCTCGAGATGTGTCAAAATTGACAGCGTTCTATGGTTTGACGTTTACTTTAACGTATCTTGTGACGTACCTCTCAGCCAAGATGAGTTTATTAATACAGCCCTAAATCGAAAGTAAGGGATGAAGCTCTAACGTAACTTCGAACTCTGATTTTCAAAGTAGGGCTTCAGTAACGTTACCTCAATCTTTTCTCTCGATTTAATCAAGATGACAAGCATAAGAGATGAGGCATCAAGTTTTGTATTTAGTGCTTCATAGCAACCAACATGTCTGCAATTGTTATTCTTAGGTTAAAAACCATTAAGACATATTCAATTGATATTATTATTGGTATAGATAGTCAAAGAGATCTCTCTGAAGTTTCAGACCGACATTATGGTCCTCCTTGTTCGCATTCACGACAAGGTAGTGTTAATAAAATTGGTAGGTACAGTCAAGGAAATTGATTCCTAGACCAGTTTGGACTATGTCAAAGTGACGTAATCAATCAAAACATAAGAGACTTCTTATGATTTTATTTACAGTGTCACTTGGCATAGTTCTAAGTTGACTAGAAATCAATTTCCTTGGCTAGTTGGCTACCTATTAGGGTGCTGTCAAACTAATTGATTGTTGCATCAATTTATTGGTGGTACACCCTTAGGTAGTTAGAAGGGAATGTAATAGAATTAATCTTGATTTCCATCAAGCTACTTGTTGCTTAAAACACTAAATTAACGTAATTCTAGATCAACTAAAGTTTTACCAAAATGCGTTACTGAAAATGGTATCACTTAATGCGAGCTTTTGCCTTTGAAATTCTGAACAATTATTCCTAGACACAGCTTTTTCTACCTGTTTGCATCATCACAGTTGGATGAACGAACGGATAGTAGTTTTACACATTCTGCCCTCCTACAGAGAAAAGGCGTATGTACAATTAATTCATAGAAGCTTATTAAACTCTAATAGGATATAATAAGGTTTGATGTGCAACACAATTCATATAGTAGATGTGCCTTTTCTCCGTAGGAGGGCAGCATTGCTGTAACCTGTATAAGCACTTTCCCGCTGTGTAGTAAAAATCTGCTACAAACAGTGGACGCAACTCGTAGGTTGACTGAATGTGTTAAACAAAGATTACAATGACAACAATTATTTATTTTTATTTGCCTTTCTTTGTTGAATTCTTTGCATTTAATTTCTAGATACTAATGAAGTGACATCTATTGAAAAATATGTAAACATAACATTAGCAAAAGATAACCAGAATTTAAAAACGTATATATAGAATGTAATGTAAACGTATATTAATACATAGGGATGTTTAGAAATAAGAATATTCAACTTTAAGCAATTACAATGCAGCATAAAAAGAATTAAGGGATAAACAAGCAACATTACATTAGTGTTAAAATGATTTTAATCATTATTTTCAGCCTAACCATTCATAAATAACATATGACAATTGTGGTTTCTCAGCCCCTGCACTTTCATCAACTCACTACAATATGCTTGTTCCTCATAACATTAAGGAGATTCATGCAAAATAAGTACAACATACAAAACTAGTTCCCTGCACTTGAAATATTTTAAACTTTGATGTATTCAAGGAACAAAATCAAAGATACCAAATCAAATCTTGGGATACAAAGTACGTAAAACTATTCACTTGGTCACTATATTCAGTTTATAATCAACTAATATTCACTCATAAGCATGAAAGTCGGACAAACTAGCATGATTCTGGTTCTCAGACTGATTTAGTTTTGAACCTCTAAGATGCAGATGAAGGTTTACGCACTTGTTTACATATATTTATATCATAATAAAGTGTAGAACACTTACCCATTTCCAGCCAAAATTGTCTTCAAAACACTGTTCAGCAATACAAAACACAAATAACATCACCACAAACATCACACAACGGCCATGTTACATTTTATGGGTTGCCAGCCTAAATAAGGTTTTTTTTTTTTAATTAGTCTGTTCTCGTTTGACGAGTTGTCTTCGCAAATTGTACGAGTCAGATTGTTGTCTCTGGCATGGTATGTACGAGTCTACGAGTGCTCCAGACATTTTTTTACTTCTGAAATATCATTTCACCCTATCCGAATCATTTGGGGTCGGCACAGGGCATCTTTTTCTTTTTACATTTACTTCTGCAATAATCTAAAGCAACAACTAAGGACTATTTTTACAAATAATATAATTGTTAGGGAACATTTTGTATTTATAAGCCTTCAAAGAGATGCATTGACGTCACGGGAGACCGAAGAGCTGGCAGTTTCCTCGCTCAACGAATTGCTCAACCATTCAACGAAGAAATGCTGCCAGGATCTTTGCTACGAATGCAGCAGCGGTTATTATTATTTTATCATATCGTTAATGTTTTAGTTTATTTAATATCCTAAATTTAGTCTTAATTAAGATTAGTTTTAGTTTAAATTTTTAGTAAGTAATTGCTTTATACTTCATGTATTATTTTATGTCGTTTAATAGTAAATATTATTATTAAAAAAAGCGTACCAAGTATATTTAATGAGTTGATAAAATATTAATACTTCTAGTAGCAATTAGTACACTGACAAATTAATGCTCTAATTTAGCACAATTTTAAAATAACATTTTAAATAAAATTAGTGTATCTGTCCAAGCATAGACAATTAATTTAAATTATGAACAAAGAAAACTAACCAACCGATGGTATTGCCAGCCGATACTCAATATTTCTTTTCTTGTTAAGAGCTGTCAAAAAGGTTGGACATTTGTGCGTTTTTAAGAGATTTTGATAAATCTGAATGAATCCTGCAATATTGTCCACATAATTGTTAAAGTAAATAGTGCACTAAAGTTCTGTGTATGTGTAATTTATAATTTATTTAATATTTCAGCTTCGAAATGGTACAGCGGCTTACGTTCAGACGACGTCTGTCGTACAATACCAAGTCAAACCAGAGGAGAATGTGAGTGTTATTACATGATTTCATGAAGTTATCCCTCTAATCCATACAAGGGAACATAATTTTAAGTTCTCCGTTAGATTTATAAGTTATATCGCGGTAAGTTTACATCGAACCTAACCTCAAATGTCAACTATATTCTTGCTGTGAATTTCGAACTTGGTCGACATGTGTACGATAGACTGAAGTTTGATATCAGTTTATATATAAATTATTGAATATTGAGGCTCAAGGATTAACTCGAAGTATTATCTCACTACCTATATATAGGTTGATTTTTGCCAAGTATGTGTATTCTTTCAAACTATCATCATATTTATTTTTAGGAGTCCGGCTTGAGTTTCTGAGTTAGTTTAGTTTGCTTAATCATTTTTATCTCTTCCCAAATTTTGTTAGTAGTTCATATTCATTTAATATTATGTATAGAACTTTTTGGAACCTTTACATTAGGAGCCACTTTACTTTCTACAGTAAATAATAAATACTCTTTACTCATTCTACCTCAGTGACCTAAGCTTTATCACGATTTCTTCTAGACAATGTAAGATTGTTGTTAATTCCTTCAATTAACAGGTGAATTAGGAAAGAACATCAATTGATCAGCTTTCACCTGCATTTGGGTAACAGCGGCTACAAAATTCTTGAATGTGACTTTCCTAGTGTTGAGTCTTACTTGGTACCTGGTGGCTACCTCAGAGAGTTTTAAAGACAAGGGACAGTTGATTATTTCATTTTTGTCATAAGACATCAACAACTATCTTGATGTTTCTGCTATGTCACATGTCTAAAGGTTATAAGGTTAATTACAGTGCCTCGTAAAATACTCTATCTGACTCTAATCTGATTGTCTATTACTGCCATTTGTATTCCATAAAAATATTGAAACTGTATATTTCAGTCCTCCCGCTATAGATGTACTATGCAGATATTGACCAAACCTAAGCCGCTAGCAGTGCCGGGTTTTATTCCTGATTTAGGCAAATATTTCGCACGTTTAATCAAACAAAGAAATATCTCTAAATAGAAATACATTCGAATTTTAACCCTAACTTTTGAAAGTAGAGTTTAATCTAAAACTGAATTTTGTTTTGAGTTAATTCTTTGTTTGATTAAACGTGCGATTTGTCTGTTAAGCGCAATCAAGTCTTTGATGTTTTTGTATTTAAGAATGTATTTGCTGTATATATTTACCAGTTGCCTTTAGGCTTGTTCTATAGTACAAGCCTAGATACTTTGTAAATTTAATGATTGTCCCCTCATACACATGTTAACCTACAGGTTTCACTGGGAATATTTTTGGGATTTACCTACAGGTTATACTATATACACAAGTATTGTGTTAAGGCTTTAACAGACCAACATTGTACTGACATGCCGAGAGGGATGCAGCTATCTCGATGGCCCCTACGTAAAACATCGAAAGTCAAAATTGCCGTTTTTTTTTTATTCGTGTAATCTACTTCTTTTAACCCATATTTTACACCACCGAAAAGAAAAAGAGAAAATTCTTATTTTTAAGCAGATTTTTGAGTCGCAAAACCTCGAAAATATGTAAAATGTTCGTAGTACATCATCGAAAGTTTCACATTCGATTGTTTAAGTGGGAATAATTGTCGTGCAAGCGAGACGAAACTAACAGTTTCAATAGTTTACGTCGTACAAGCCTGCATTATTACCGGCGTAAATTATCAAAACTGTCAGTTTCAATATTTTACGTTGGAATTTACTATTCACTTGGTATCGAAACTGCCAGTTTCAATATTGTACGTTGGAATTTACCGTTAACATTGTATCAAAACTGGCAGATTCGATATTGTACCTCGAAATTTAAGATTGAGTTTATATCGAAACTACCATTTTCAATGTTTTACGCGGATATTATCGTAATTTTATTCTAAGTTTCGATAAATTGCCAGGTAAGTTCCTGTTTTATTTTTCCTTAAAATGTTGGTATTAGTTGCCTTAACAAAGAAACTGATATAGTAGTGTTGACAAGTATATCAAACTATCATTTCGTACTAGTTTTAGTACCTGTTGATAAGTATATATACTACTACTACTACTATTTTTAGTATTTAATGTTAGTTTGATATACTTATCAACACTACTATAATAGTTTCTATGTTAAGGCAAATGTCAATAAAATATTGTCTCAGATTCTCCACTACCCGCACCTTGTACCTTTGGAGGTGCAGTTTGGGCCGCCCTCGAGGGAATAGCTTGACGAAGAACTATCTAAGATATAGATGAAAAAAAATGCGCCCGGATTATCGTTCTACGTGTATATTAAAATGTTACGATACGATAAATTAGATACCGACACACAGCGAAGAATATTAACCAATTTTTGGAAATAATTGAAACATACTCAGCAGTGGGTAAATGTAAACAAATTTACCGAAAGCAAAAAAATGCATTACTACCGAGGGCCCGTCCCGGCGACCACATACTTACTACAAAGTATTTTTTACCCCTATCACCACCTAGTAACGTTTCTGATCAACAATGTTTTCATTATGATCCCGTACAAGTCTGCCTCAGAACTTTTTTGAATACTTTGTGTATATCGGATAAAATGGTCCGCACTGCCCATGCAAAATTGAGCCGAGAAGGAATTACTTAAGTACTTTACCTGATGAAAGAGGAAAGTACCATAACCATCTTGTCGTAATATTTGCTGAAATGGTAAAAAGTGTATGTGACCACGTATCTTCATTTTAACCGGTCCCAGCGCACTATACGCGTGAAAGTAGTAGTAAAGTCTATCTGAATAATAACTTATCCTTCAAAACAATGTTTTCCTTGTACAAAGAATGGGATCAGCTGCAAAACTATGACAGTAAAGCTCTCACACCACGTCAGTACACTGACATAGTGAATGAGCACATGAACGTTGCATTCTATATCCCAAAGAAAGATATTTGCGACAAATGTCATGCATTTTCAACGTCTCGGCACAAAGAAGATCAAAAAAAGCAAGAGAATTTAAAGCAGGTGACAAAATGGTAGTTTTAAAATCACCCAAAATTGTTTGTGCTACATTTGACTTTCAATGTTTTTTTAATTATCCACGTGGAGATGTTAGACTGCTGAATTATAAGCGAAAATTATTGATTTATACTTTTACAATTTTCGACTTAGCAAACAAAGAGGGTTTCTGCTATATGTGGACAGAATGCACAGCCAAAAGGGGAGCAAATGAAGTGAGCAACTGCTCACACCTTCACAAAAACTCTTATAGATAAAGTGGCAAAACGGTTTGTATTTTGGTCAAATAATTGCTCAGGTCAAAATAGAAATCGAGTTGCGTACTCGACGTATAATGTTCTTGTCACAAAAATATAATGTTGACATGACGAACAGGTTTTTGGAGAAATCATAAAAATCATACACAAAATGGGGTGACAGTGTCCACGCTCTTATTGAAAAAGAGTCTAAAGGGAAAATGATTTTTACTCCTGAATGAGTTGGTACGCAATAATAAGGTGGACTAAAACCGCAAACAGCCTTACAACGTAATCGAATTAACTCTTCGGATGTTTTTGATTATGCACCATTGTTAGGCGGACGCAAATGCAATAGAGATACGACAATTGTTAATTTAACGTAGAACAAGTCAAAGAGGTCAGGGTAGAAAATGGTGTACCAAATTGTCTTTTCTTAAAGAACGACTTAAAGGGTGAGTAATTTGGCTTAAACACAGTTATCACTACTACAAGACGTGGAAGAGATCGTATGGTAACCCGCTAACTATTACAGATGTCAAATATAAAGATCTTATTACTTTATGTCAATCGGGGGTGATACCTAAAGAACATCATATATTTTTTTTTAAATTTTAATTACAGTACAAACATTGGTGATAAGGTTGATCATTCTGATTAGAATATATTTCCTTTTTTGCTTGAAGTAAGTCAGCCAAAACATTTCACATAAGATTCATTGTTGATAGATACGGTGCTATAAAGAGTTTTTAAGAAGTATTTTAGTTTAGTAACAGAGCATTTGGAAACATTTTATGTTATATGGTATGAGTCTGTAGTTTGTTGAGAACTGTTTTGATTTACCCTAGGCAGTAATCATAAAATAATAAGACTTAATAATTCAAGCAGTGATGATAAACATGATTTAAAAGTCTGATATTTAGAATAAAGAGTGGTTTTTTCAAATAAAGATTTGCATTAACATAACTATACTGATTTAATTTAAGTACTCATACTAAACAGTGTCTTAAAACACTGTGCGTTTATATCGAAACTGGTAAAACCACTAAAATAGAGATATTTTTTGCGGCGTAAATTATCGACACTACCAGTTTCGTTAGCTACCGCAGTGCTACTGTCGAAGTAAATAATCGAAGCTGCCATTTTCGATAAGACTTAAAAATAATACCGGCGTAAAAAATCTAAAGTGGCAGTTTCGATACATGTAATTCTCTTTATCACGACGTATGCTATCGAAACTCAAATTTCCAGAAAACTAATATAATTTTCCTTAAAACAAATATGCCACAAGATAAAAGCTTTTTTTATTAGTTATTTTGGATATATAACATCAATGTAATATTTATATTTTCAGATTTATACCATAAACCAACTTCAAAATGCTGTACTGAAAAGTGCCCAAAATGACTTTCGATGATTTACCTAGGGACCATCGATCTGTTTGAATGTGACATAAGTAACTTTCTCTCTCCAACATAAAGCCGTGTCCCTCTTGGTCTGAGCATCCAACTTGCCTGTTAATCTGTAGGAGGCTTTAGAATGCCTTTGACAGCCTTCCCGCTTTTGGGATCTAGTAAGAATGTTTTCTACTATGATAAAGAATTAATAGGTCTAATCAGAATCATCGCTAGTCCACATCAGAGCACTTCTGGACAATTATGTGTCTCTCCCATTGCACAATCTTGGCTATTTTTCCTACCAGTTAAGTCTAATTCTGCCACATGTGATAACATAAAAGTAAAGATAAACCTAGAAACCTAGTATTCTCTAACCCCCTTACTTATAAACGTGGAATAAGCTTGGAATAGTTTATGCCATGCTTTGTCCTTATCTGTAATTGTGACATTTGCATCTGACACAAAGTGACAAAGCATGGCATAAACTATTCCAAGCTTATTCCACGTTTATATGTAAGGGGGTTAGAGAATACTAGGTTTCTAGGTTTATCTTTACTTTAGGGGGTTAGGCTGTTGTCCCCTTATTCAAATGGTTTGATGAGCGCAAATTGGAAAACTAAAATCAAAGCCCTTCCATGAAGGAGATTGGGATAGTAAATTATTATTGTGTTAATGCATGAAACTTGACATAGTACTTGTTTAATTTAAGGCTATTACTTTAAATACACAACCACATTTTGCATTTACTATTCATGAAATTAAGTCAATTACTTTACTTTTTTGTGAGTTATATTATTAATGTTAAATTGTTAGGTTCTTGCTTGCGTATATTAAACGCACTAATATTATTTTGTTTGAAAGTCAAAACACAATTTCATCGTGCTTATCAGCAATCTATCGACTTGGGCACATTTGCTAGAATGCTTGAGTCTATCAAAGTGTCAGAAACTTAGTGTGATATCATGTTGATGATGCCATGACAGACTACCGATTATCCCAAAGACTAAATATAGTAAAAGCTACGATCCAGCTCATTATCCTTTTTCAAATTCCAGAGTGCGAACCCCTGGTGGCCGCCTAGTCTACCAATACGTCAAGAAGCCCAAGAAGATCCCGAGATGTGGTAACTGCAAAAGCAAGCTGCGCGGCATCCAGCCGGCGCGCCCCGCCGAGCGCTCCCGTCTCTGCTACCGCAAAAAGACAGTGAAGCGCGCCTACGGAGGCGTCCTCTGCCACAAGTGCGTCAAGCAACGCATTGTCAGGGCCTTCCTCATCGAAGAACAGAAGCTTGTCAAGGTGTACAAAGCCCAGCAGGCCAACCCCAGAATCAGCAAGAAGGCGAAATGAGCTTCTTAGGGTATAAATAAAACGCAAAAAAGTAATTTTGGTTTTATTTGAGTTCTTTCTTTAGCGTGGTGAGACTACCCAAAGGGGGGTCCCATTACTAAACCCCTGCTGTACGTCCGGCTGGTTCACATATATATGAACAGTTATAGATGCACTAGAATCTCTAACGGGATAGGTACTGTTACCCCGTTTATCCACATATCGCTGCTTAAATGCTAAAGCGCCTCAAAACAAAAACAGACATAGTTTGATTTAAAACTTTAAGTATATAGCATTCCGAATTTAAATGCAACACAAACACATTTTGATTTGAGGCCCTTTAGTATTTAAGCAACGATATACATTTCATCAAGTACCCACCTTATCTTATTACTTATTTATTACTAACAATTACTGACTCTAAAATCTTGGTAATTCTGTAACCGCATTTTGCACAATTAGGCTAAGATATTTAAGAGTGTATTAGTGATGCTGATAAAAGTTGGAAGCCCATCACTTAGCCGTACCACAGAATAAGTAATAGTACAAGTACAGAAGCGACTCTGTGACAGCAAACATGCTAATTTAAACCTATTCAGAACGCGGGAACGATAATAATACAAGTGCACGCACGGAAGTGACCTTGGTTACATTTTTGCGATCAATAGTGGGGGCGCCCCTAACGAGGCAAAATGCACCTTAAATCTGCGCCGCGAGAGTCTGTATTATTTCGCCCGTCATTAGCTTTACTGACTCCGCCCACCTCCCAGGGCTGGCACTTACTTGTTCTATTATTTTTCCGTGGCAGTTGTAAGAAAACAAATTGAATTTATGATAATCTGTAGTTTTATTATAGAGTTCTTACTTATATGATGATAAAAAATAGTTCATGCCTGGAGGGCTAGCAAAAGTTGTCCGCGACTTGTTTGTTGTTTGCTCCGATGTCCCTTTCCATCTAAGTAATAAGGTTTACTAGTATTAAACTTCTAAATATATGTTAATGTAATTATTTATTTTTTGGGAATTTGCTGTAATGTGATAAATGCCTAATTTTTAGTTTTATTGAATCCCGACTGTGCTAATAATGTTGCACACCTGTAATTGTTACTAACTATGTATTTGTTTGTACAACTATTGGTGTGTCTAATTGAATAAATAAATAAATAAATAAAATAAACAAATCAAGTCTGTAACGATAGAGCTCACATCTACTTGTGCTACCCGTACTGGAATAGTAGTCTAGGAGCTGACGCACGTTTTCGACAAAAAATAACCATTTATTGTAAGGACTTTGAACTTAGAAAATGAAAAACTGCCATTTGTTTGCGTGTTGTGTTTACCTAATAACCAGCACATGCTGACCTTGCTTTAGCAGGCAGTTACTATTACTGGGAGATCTACTTGTTTAGACTGAATGCTGTTTAAGGCAACTAGATAACTGGTTTTTGGTCCGAATAAGTTGAAAAATGCGAAACTGAGAATGGGTCGTTAATAAAATAAATAATATTATACCGCTCTTTTTAAGTCAAGGATTCAAAACTGTAGGTACTGATTGTGTCAGTAAATAAGTCTAGATCGAAGTTATTAATAATATTAATAATAATCTTATCTTTCGGCATCCTGAGGCAGGTTAAAAAAAGATAATTCGACATTGGAGTTATTATTTAAGCATCCGTATGCTATGCATTACTTTTTGCCTTTCTTTTTGTATAAGTGAGTATTCAAACAAAAACGTTGGCAGCGCACGGCGGGGCGCGCGTCGAGACGAGCGCTCGCGTGACACTCAACTGATTCGCCCCTTGCAAGGGGCAGCACGTTTTGAAGGCGATAGCGCGGAGTGTCACCGGCCTGGCCGTACTATAAGTCTTTATTTTTTAGTTTAAACGGATTGCTTTAACATAAAGTACCCGTGTATCAAACGCAATATTTGCTTTGTTCACCCTCCACTATCAGTGCTTATTTCTATTGCCACTACTATAACGTGCTAACAAAAATATAATAAAAAACGGTCGTGCGAGTCGGCCTGAGTATAATTATATTCCAGTTTGAATTAGATATCCAATCGAATCAGCGCGGGGCCAACTCAGAATTTGATTTTGAGTTATTTGACCATATTTTAGTATTTGTTGTTTTTCTTCAGGGTTTGCACTATAATCATACCAAATTTGACTCTTCTGTTTTACCGTTTTTACTATACAACAAAAATAAAAGTACGTTGAAAATACGTTTCCATAAAAACTAAACTATACTATAACTAGGAAAAAAAAAACCCGCTATCTTTTACGGTTCAAAAGATGCAGCTCTTTAAAGTTAGGACGGACGAACGAACGGACAGCGTAGGCATATCAATAGGGTCCCGTTTGGCGCCCTTCGGATACGGAACCCTAAAAAATCAACCCGCTATCTATTACGTTTCAAAAAATACAGCTCTTTAAAGTATGGACGGACAGACAGCCAGCTAGGCTAGGGTCCCATTGCGCGCCCTTCGGGTACGGGCACTAAGGGGTGGGGGAGGGTATACAAGAATGGTACGGAATCCCGTGTCGTGTACTAGAGCATTTCTAAAAAAGTTTGTACATTTCATTTACGACTCCGATTTGCGAATAAAATTGCAGTTAGGTAGAGTAAATGATACTGAGCCTAAATAACATAGTCTCCCAAAATGTCCCAATTAATTTGTATGAAACTTCCTTTTTTGCTACCAAAATTCTTCCGTTCGTGATAACAAAAAAGGAAGTTTCCATACAAATTAATTGGGACATTTTGGGAGACTATGTTATTTAGGCTCAGTATCATTTACCCTACCTAACTGCAATTTTTTTCGCAAATCGGAGTCGTAAATGAAATGTACAAACTTTTTTAGAAATGATCACTAGGCTGCGGAATCGCGGATTCCTTTACGTATAGTGTCTTTGCGTAAATGAATTGCACGTAAACGCGAAGCGATGCGATTTTTGAACGCTCAAAGCAAACAGATGCGACGCGACGCGACCGCTGTAATATGGCTGTGAGTGATGCTTGGGATCGCTCCAAAAAGTAGTTTGAAAACTTTTTTAATCAATTAAAAAATATATTAACAAGTGTAAGACTTATATTATTTCATATAAAGTTAAAAAAAACTCCAATCTTACATCTACCAAATCTGTGCTTTTAATTTTATGTTTCATTATCTGTGCTTTGCTAAATTTGTCGTGCTTGTGCCGAAAATATTGTGAAATATTTATTTTCTAATACATCTAGTAATTATTATTGAAACGACTGTGATATTTTAATTTGTAAGCTATAAAAAATGTCTAATCCATGGAAGAAAGTTGCAGAGCCTGTAGTTGCAGAAAACTTGTCGGACATAATGTCTGAGCAATACGCAAAAGGTCTTCAAGTCCAGGAAGAAATTAAGTTTGCGGAATTAATATCTGACCAACAGATATGCACGTCCACGACCGACGATATTCCGCCGGAGATCCTGCAACAAATACAGGATTCAAACTTGACTGAATACTGCGATTCAGATGCTATTATTGCAAAAGTGTTGCAATGTCAGTTCGACAAAGAACATGACGATGAATTGAAAAGAGTCGAGAAGAAGCGCAACGGAGATTCGAAAGTGTCTGTATCTTATGATAATTACCGCACTGTTCCCGAAAATCTGGTGTACGATACTGAATCCGAAGACGAGGACGTTGATGTCGCCGCTAAGAAGGACTGGGACCGATTCGAGACAAACCAGAAGGAATACGCGAGTCTTCCTAAGAGAGGGTACATTATTAAAGATGGTGAGATGGTGACAAAGCACGATAGCGTTATTAATGGGCGTAGGAACGCCTGTCGCATTATGGCCTTCCCTCCTGAAGTCTGTACGGGGGACGGTGCTGGTTTCGACATGAAACTGCCGAATTCCGTGTTCAATCATTTGAAGGAGCAAACAAGGCACCATCAATCTCGCCGACACAAAATGTTAGACAGAAAGGAGAGCCAAGCAACAGCAGAGATGGGCCTCGATGAGCCGACCCGCCTAATTCTCTTCAAACTCATTAATAACGGAATGTTGGAGGTTATCAATGGTATAATCTCAACTGGGAAAGAATCTGTTGTTCTTCATGCCAACAGTGACCCATCATTCCCGGACATGATTTTGCCTAAGGAGTGTGCGATCAAAGTGTTTAAAACTACTTTGAATGAGTTTAAAACTCGTGACAAGTATATCAAGGCTGATTACAGATTCAAAGATCGCTTTTCCAAGCAAAACCCACGAAAAATTGTTCACATGTGGGCAGAAAAGGAGATGCATAACATGATGAGAATGCAAAAGATTGGAATGAACTGCCCTGATATGATCTGCCTGAAGAAACATATCCTGGTGATGTCCTTCATCGGCAGGGACAACAAACCTGCACCAAAACTCAGGGATGCAATTCTGAGCCCTGAGAAATGGGAGAGTGTGTACAAAGAAGTAGTGGACAGTGTTCATAAGTTGTTCAAAGAGGGACACATGATTCATGCAGATCTGTCAGAGTATAATATCCTGTGGTGGGAGAACAAGTGCTGGTTCATAGATGTGTCGCAGTCTGTGCAGCCTGATCATCCTTGCGGATTAGAATTTCTGCTGAGAGATTGCCGTAATGTTAGCAATGTAAGAATCATGATCAAATTTAATTCATTGTGAAATAGGGGAGCAATTATTTTTTCAAGTTCCATTTTAATCTCACTGCAAATAAGCTCAAAACAATATTATGTGTATCATAATAATATAAAGTTCAAAATACATAATATAATATAAAAGTTTAAGGTTTCACTTTGACCATTATGTAATTTGAACTTTTTACATTATTTTATGTACCCATTTTTGCTATTGCAATACTTATAATATTTGATTTACATACTACGGTCATTGGCAACCTGTGATAATCCATTGTTGTTTTATTCTTTCAGTTCTTTGAGAAAAAAGGTGTTCCTGATGTGAAGACTGCTGAAGAGCTGTTCAAGTCAGTCACAGGCTATGAGGAGGTAGACGTCAACCTGCTGGAGGGAGTGCACACAACATTCAACTCCCTCTCCTCCCGGTTTGAGATAGCCCCAGATGACAACAGGAATGTGAGTTACCCATTTGAGTACTGCTGGCAGAAGACTAGCGAGATTAAACAAGTGAAGAGCGAGTCTGAAAATGACTCTGATGATGAGTTCGAGGAGATGTGGCTGCAATCACAGAAGGTGAAAGTTGTT
This sequence comes from Acleris laterana, assembly GCA_963966035.1. Taxonomy (NCBI): domain Eukaryota; kingdom Metazoa; phylum Arthropoda; class Insecta; order Lepidoptera; family Tortricidae; genus Acleris; species Acleris laterana. The sequence goes on from OZ014451.1 coordinate 2,336,476, forward strand.
GATTCTGCTTCCAACTTTGGTAATGAGGTTACTTTACCAGTAGGACCTGGTCCTGCAATTGATAAGGAAGCCGACTTTGGTAATGTCATTAAGGTCATTACGCCAAAGGATGACATGAGTAGTAGTACTGACAAGGAGAAAAAGTCTTAACTCTCAAACTCCCCATGCTGTGTTCCGTAAAGGTGCAGTTGAGTTGCAGTTGCTTATCAAGCATGAGTTTCATACATAATGGTGGTGATAGATGTTGATTAGAAATGGAACATGTACACTGATGTACAATGTATGCTATACATATATATTGTGTGTTATACAAATAAAAGTGCCACCTTGTATTGATTTCTTTATTTCTGTGAGGCCAAACAGTGGTCCCTCACCCTTGTTGCTTGATCAAATAGAAAACTAACTTATTGTTAAAATTCACATTTCCCAATAGTAACGATTTTTAACTAGAGGCTGTTGTTTGATCAGTTGTTAAACTAACTAATTGTTAAAATTTGAAAAGAATCGAAAATTTTAAGGAATCTCAAGGAAATGTGACAAATTTTCAATTCCTTTTTCCAATTTTGACAATTAGTTTAACTACTGATCAAACAACAGGGCCTAAGTCGCTTCCCTTAGGTACTCCAAGACAGGTAGCCAACCTCTGTATTTATATTATTGGTAACATTACTTTTCTAATTATTCCCACAAGTACAGTAGAAATATGAATATGGTAACAAACCGATAGGAATAACCCGCGAACACAAGCTTGGCTCATGAAAGCTGCACACACCTTGAGGCTACGCGCTGCCAAGCCGATTCTTTGCTATTTAATCATATTTTTTATCAGACAAAGTAAACTAACAGATCACGATTCTATATTTAGATGGAAGGTGAAAATTATCAGGACATTGAAGATACAGTAGCAAGTTGTCAGTATGTATGCTTTTTACTGTAAACAGTAAACATGGGTTGGATTTGACAGTACCTATATCAATCATTTGGATAAGGCATCCGTCACCCTCTGACACGTAAATATACACGTCAAAGAGTGACGGAGGCTTTATCCACATTTGACACGCGATATAGACGCAGCCATAGGTCCTAGGCCCGCTGATCAACTGATAAAGTGATAAGTGATGAATACTATTCATTGAATAGGCATGCATTAGAGTAAGAGCATTATATAGCAACTTGCGTGCGGCCAGTGCGGTTTACGAGCGACGCGATCAGTGACCTACCCACGCGCATTATAGTTTTATCTGGAAGATCGTGTCGCTCAGGTCGAAATCGAATTTTCCCGAAGATGACAACTTGACAGATCGAATTTTCGCCCCCATAGGTAGATATACTTATTGAAATTTTCATCTTTTGGCAAGGACACTACCAGTCGCACTACCATTAGTGTTATTAGTAATTAACGACACCACCAAGCCTAATTTGGATTAAATTGTATAGTCAACACAGCAAACTTCAGGAATGTAACAGTGTCGACAGCGGAGCTCCTTTCCCTGGGTAGTCTGGCCCTTCGCGCCTGGTGCAAAACTAACATAACCTAAACCGACCTGAGACTTTTGAGTCAAAAATATAAGTGCCACTTGTCCCAAGGCACTAGGACGAAATCGTCTCAGTTGTCCCATATAACTCAATGGGGCGAGTGGGATAGACGTGATTATCGTTAGCACTGTCCGCCTACTTCGATCACGTAACCTAGGCGGTTGCAGCTGTTGTTCGCCGAAAGCGGCCGACTACCGTTTAGACATATCCTATAATCTGTGACTACCGTGTTAGGCCGACACTGTTGCGGTCGCCGTATGCAACATGCGGCAGACGACTCTGTGTAAATTACTTAATTACTGCCATCTAGCGTCACTGTCCATACTTTTTGGTTCGAACATCTGGTTTGGTTTTGTCTCTGCGCGCTTTCTGTGACGTCTAAGTTCATGTCCAATCAGAGACAAACCTATACAAACTTAACGGCTAGTAGTTACTCAGTTGTTTTTTTTTATTGGTCTAATATTGTTATCAATTATTATAATATAAATCTTACTAATGTCAATACTACGCATTTTCTTTTATCTTTTTTGGGCTATTAGATCAAAAGTTACACAGTCACAAGTAAGTTTTCTACCCAAACTTTATTAAGTGTAAAAAACTGTAAAAAAAAAACAGTAGCTAAAAAAACAAGACAATTAACATTTGAAACGTAAGGTCCTTTGCTGCTGGCAGGAGCCACTGGTTCTGTTAGGATTGGTCCGATGACCTCCCTGCCACAAGCCTCCATCGTACATCACCATCACCCCCGACAAGCTTCTGTTCAAGCTGTCCACAAGGCAAATGCTCTTGAAAAGCTCCTCTGTAGTCTTCACTCGAACACCTCGTTCTTTAAAAAACTGAAATGACATTTAAACTATTTAATACATGTATTATGTCCATGCCAATGCAACGTCGTCCGGTCCTGCCCAAGCATTTTTATGCAACTTATGATTTCTGCCCAATGTCCTCCATGAAAAGTGTTGCCAGATGTGCCAATTTACACGGGACATCTGATTTTCAGGGGTCTATGGACACTTAATTCCCCCTCACACATCACTAGATTGATTATGAATAACATAACAACTACAGTTTATTAACAGTACCCCCCATTGTTGTTGTAAGACGGTTATAAGTTGCAGTTTTCCACTGTATTATTTGTACTGCCTCAAATTCTAAAATAGATAATTTTAATGACCTGCCAGAATTTACAAAATCTATTTGTTCTTATTACCCTTAAATTGGCAGTGTATCTAATAAATAATGCACATACTATAATGTTCACTTTTTTTATTTTTTGGTTACTATTTTTTTCATGCTGATTTTTAATCAAATAGGGTTTGAATTCACAACTTTTTTTATTCTTGCCAATTTAAGGGTTAAAGAACATTGAGCAGGACGAGGTTTAAGGACATGAAAAATCTCTCATGATTTGTTCCAAAGTATTTTTTGCAAATTGTATGTATGTATGTATGTATGTAAACACTTTAATGTACAAACAAAAGAGATAACAATTATAAAATAGACAAAAATATAACAGGAATGGATGTACAAAGGCGAACTTATCCCTTTAAGGGATCTCTTCCAGTTAATTGTTAATGCTAAGGTTAGTTAGGTTAAGTTAGACAAATCAAATATAATTGGTTGATTTTGATGAGTATGTTGGGTAAAGTTTACTCACTTTAGTCACAAAGCAGCAATCTCTCATTAACTTCTTTAATGCATTAGGGTGGTCCCGACGCACAGAATGAGACCATCCTAAGAAATGGGGTGAATCTCCGAGGTACCGGACATTTTTGGTGGACAGCTTTCCATGAACAACCTCAAATTTATAGTACCATAAGTCTATCAAGTAAATAATTTTATTATAAACCTGCTCAGAAAGTTCTAATGGAAGACTGGTAATAGATGGAGCAGTTTCTTGGTCGGACCCGATAAATTGCATAATAATGACATTCGTAAACTTGTGCACTGCATATGGTATATGGTTATTATAATCAATACAGCACGATAATTGCAAAATATCAAATTCTCTTTGTGCTCTTTTAAGTATTATTTTGTTTTTGATTACATCTCTGCCAAGTTTATATACTTTGATAGCATATCCAACCCAAGGACGCTCTGCAAACAGAACAACTGAGTTCTGCCCTGTACCAAGAATATTGTGTAATGGCCCTGTAAATCCTTTTTCAAGAAGCATTTCTAATATGTTAGTTGTGGACCTATCAAATTGGTAGGATGATGGATGTCTTATGATAGTCTTGTTATTTTCAATGATTTTAAGCTGTCTGAGCGTCATCCTTTGTGATGGAGCATTTTTAGATTTCAAACTACTAGCCCTCTTCGACAGCGGGACATTTACTTCCCAAAACTGCTGCTCCTCTAACAGCTCATCATCCAGATCCGGCAATATTCCCGCACACTGATAAGATCTCTCTTCATTACTATCAGTATCTGCAGTCTGGATCTCTTCAATTTCAGCGCTATTGGTTCCGTTGACCTCATATGCCATCCTTGTATCGATATCTTCAATTTCCCTTCCATCTTTTACGTCTTGCCTTGTATTTTCTACCCAGACAAAATCATCATCTATCTGTAGACCTCTCACTACTATTCTTGACAACTCCTCACACTCTTCTTTTGATTCCATAATAATTAATGATATATTAAATTCCGTTATTTACACTTCACTTTTTCTCAAAGCTTATTTATAAATTTTATAATTCAGTATCACAGACGTTGACTATTTCAAGACTAAACTGTTCAGTTCACCGGAACAGAATGACCAACAAATGTTTATTTCGGTGAAATGAATATGAAGTACTAAATGGTTTCGAAATATCTATAAATAACGTACGTACTATGTACTTGTTATCAACCGAACTTTATTCATTAGTCATACCAAGCCACAATGATATGAATCACATATTATGTTTTACATAGACATTATCACCATATATTTTGTAAAGTAGTTTATCACCTTTATAACTTGATTATAAACAGTATTATATATAAATGTCAAAGTAGTTTATCAACTAACTAGCGGTTGCGCGCGACTCCATCCACGCAGGAAAATAAAACATAGCCTGTGTTGTGTCACTCAAGGTGAATATAGCTTTCCAGTGGTGAAAGAATTTTTGAATTCGGCACAGTATACACACCACACAAAAATACAAATCTTTCCTCTTTGTGATATTAGTGTAGACTAGATCACAGATTATAGGATATGGACTAGATGAGTCAGTCAGCTGTCAGGCGCACGGGTGAGAATCTGCCTCATTCACTCTCCGACATTAGTTTTTGACAGTTTACCTTGGTCCGTATAGCTGTTTGCATAAAGCATCCATTCAATTGAATGATAGGACAAATTGAAATGACTTTCATTACTCAAGTAACTTAGTTTATTTTTGTTTAAATGTTATTTAATTTAAGTATTCGTTTATAAAAGCCTTTTGAATTTATAAATGTATTTCTTGGTTCTAATGATTGCATAAGTTACATGCCAGCTTTATTCTGTAACTTAGTCGAAATTCATTCATTTCTTTCAATGGCAAAGAGTATAGTGTAATACCAAAAGGAAGTTCAATGGTTTTTTCCGTTAGCTTCTTGTTTACGAAATTATAAATTGAATTTTTCAATTCGATTTGATTATTTTAATGCCGTTTATAAATACAATGGTGTCAATTTTATAAATATAAATTCCAAGTGCACCACAAGTGATAAAAATTAGAGCTAGAAGAAAGCAGCAAGAGAAATTTATAAATTAATGATGGTGTCAGCAAACCACGCGTTTCAGTGCAAAATTCGAAACAGTTATTTTTGCTCGTGTATGTAATAGGTAAGTGTATTCTTCTTCTTTGTTATATTTTATTCCAGTGATTTACCACTCTTTTAACTTGTAGAACGCATGAACAGTCTTATGCATACCTTATGTACGTACCTACTTACTGAACGCAATTTTGTAGTAGTAGCAAATGTTACTGTGAAACATGATGTCTAAAATAAATAAAATGCATTGTTTTCACATTCTTTAATTAATTTTAGTAAGTGTTCGAAATTACCACCCTTTCTTTTCAATATAATATTCTTGATATTGCATTTTGTTTCATTGAAGAATATGAAAACAATGCATTTTATTCATTTGAGACATCATGTTTCGTAGTAACATTTACTGCTTAAGACCTATACAATCAATATCTAAATGGAAAAAGTGTTCCTTTTTTTTCTCAAAACATCCGGGTTCGCTTCCCGAGCTGCCTACTGTTTTTTTTAAGTGTTTAACTACTTATGAATGCAGTTTTTCTTGTTATTAAAATCGATGACATGGTTCCTATGAACAGACCTTCACGTCTTATAGTTTCACACTTTCGCATACTGACCAATCTAAATGAGCCACCCTGTATTTTTAACTGATGTCAGTGTGGGTCCCGTGGCAAATTCTATCTTGAGGCCTTTCGTAGGTTTTGTTTGGTTTAGTTCCTTAGTTAATATATTTGGTTTTGAATTTTTTAGGTACTTTATTTTGAGTTGGAAACCATACTGCTGTCATCAACAATGATCAAAGCCCAGCTGAAACTGGGGCACCGGGGAGCTGGTTTATGTGGAATGACAACATCATCATATTGTGGTCCCTGCGCTTGTGTGTGCTGCAATTTTTCCTAGGTAATACAATGACTAGTATTTTAAAATGTATAGTAGTAACTTTTTTATAACTGATAACTGTTCCTGCACCTCCATCTGCGCAGAATAATAAAACGTAACCTATGTTACTCAGGGTAATGTAGCTTAATAATGGCAAAAGAATTTATGAAATTGGTCCAGCAGTTTTTAAATTTATTCATTAATAACCAGAAAATTCGTATAGATATTTACCTGAAGTTGGCAAAATCGCGGAATAAGTTAAGCAAATATGGCCGACGCCATTCTTAAAAATATTATTTTAATAATATAATTTCCAGGATCTGAAAAACTTTTATATTCATTATTTTACAATTAGTATAAAACTTAATGTTAGTGTTCTCCTCAAACTTCTTTAGCTCAATGATTTACGGGTATATAAAACATTTTAGTAAAAATAAAACTTTAAGTACTCACGTGAGTACTTAAATGTGTATTTATGCTGGCATAATTTATTTATTTAGAAATCCCAAGAATGTTATTAACAAATTAAAATTGAGTCGCTGCCATACAACTGAACAACAACGCCGCCGCCAAAGTTTAGATCAATATCTATCTGAATTTCCGATCCCTGTTAATATTAGTGGAGCACGCAAAAAAGGCGCATTTTTTAAGTCGTCGAGTTGCGGAAATTAGCCCGCTACAACCTATATAATATTAGTGTAGATGTAGATTTTATCTAGAAATGGTGACGATAGTATTCCAAGTTACTGCTATTTGAAAGCCAAACCATGTTATTTTATAAAAGCCAAAAAATGACAAAGCTAAATGAATGGAAAGTATGTTTGTTTGCTTGTCCCACTGTAATGGTCCTACACTTCATCCAACTGATGTGAAATTTGGTAAAGAGATAGTACCCAGAGTGGGACATAGGATACTAAACTATGCCAGTAAGGTCCAGTAGCAAATTCAATCAGGAGGCCCTTAGTATGTTTGAGTTTCTTAGCTAATTTATTGATTTAAATTTTTTAGGTACTTATATTTTGATCTGGAAACCTTGCTGCTGCCATCTTCATGATGATGAAAGACTAGCTGAAACTGGGGTGAACGTTCCATGTATCATGACAAGATCCGTGACATTTGGTTTCTGCGCTAGTATGTAATGCTACTGCTAATTTAGGTAAGACAATGACTAGTTTTTACCTAACTGCCCGATGGAGGTTTATGTTTAACGAGCGTACATATTAAGAGAGAGAGAGAGAGAGAGTATGTATAGCTATTTCTGTGCCCTTGCACGGATTTTAACATATGATATATGTATACGATATATTTCAATTAGGGGTCTAAAAAAATACATTTGGAGGGCAAATAAGTCTTTTTTTTTACTGTAACAAAAACTTACTCTAAAACTTAAACTTGTGTGTTTTTTATTGTACGTTTTAAATGTAAGGTAATAATAAACCCATTCCTAACATACTTTTTAAGGGACCGTAGCAATATTTCTAAAATCGGAGTTATCCTTATGTACTTACTTTATGTCATCCTAATGTACTTTTAATCAAATGATGTTCGAAAATCATTATTCTTTCTTATAAAATGCCTAATATAATAACAATACTTTGAAACTCAATATTTCTAGTGCTCGAAATCCCTACGTACAAAAAGCCTAAAACCATCCATGACTCGGGAACCAATATTCGCGCTCATCACACTTACCGGGATTCGAACCCATGACCGCTAGATTCGTAGGCAGGGTCACTACCTACTAGGCCAGCGCGTCGTCAAAAGGCTAAGATAGTGCTAGTGATCCGCAAGGACAGGACCCTTAACTTTCAAGGTTTTAAGAACTATAATAGAACGTATTAAGTTATTAAAAGTTACTTTGAAAATAAGTAACTTATTTTTTAAATATTCTATATACTAGCGACCCGCCCTCGCTTCGCTTCGGTTTGCGAGTTTTCTGTAACACCCGTACATAAAACAGAGTTTATTATACATAAAAACCTTCCTCTTGAATCACTATATCTATTAAAAAAAACCGCATCAAAATCCGTTGCGTAGTTTTAAAGATCTAAGCATACATAGGGACAGACAGCCGGAAGCGACTTTGTTTTATACTATGTAGTGATATATATGTATATATATATATATATATATATATATATATATATAATATACAACAAAGACGGGTTAGTTACACCATTCATAACTCAAGAATGGCTGGACCGATTTTTATGATCTTTGATTTGTATGATAGTTGTGAGTCCGCGTTGAACCATGAAGACACGATTTGATACCTTAACTTATTACACAGGGGGTTTGTTACATAATTTTCACAAAATCATTATTTCCGTGAAGCGATATTTCTTTTCGCATTTTTTCCCATTCTTAATTTGACCCAATGTTACTTTTTCCTGTTCGGTTTTATTACCGTCGCTTTTATTCTCGTTCGTCTTTTATCCCAGTCGCACTTATTCCCAAAATTAATTACATCGTAATGTAGGTAGGTTTAGGTTATGTTAGTTTTGCAGCAGGCCCGGAGGGCCAAATAACCCAGAAATAAGAGCTCCGCCATAGCGGAGCTCCGTCGACTCGTGTCAAATTAGATTTTTGGAATTAGAAAAAAACGACAGTGACAATATGGTACCAGGAAAAGAAGCGACTGGATGAAAATCGCAAGGGTAGAAACACGACTGTGAAAATATGGTGCGGCTTCTGGTAATTACCGCGTTCGGGAAAAAACGCGAAAGGAAAATTTGCTTCAAAGAAAAAATGCGTTTGGGAAAGTCATCTAACAAATCACACAGGGCACTTATAATTCCGGAAGTTGGACAGCTTTCGAGGGCATAGGGATAAATGTATTATTTATATTAAAAACCTGTTTGTATGCATGTATGTTCGGATGACGATCCTAAACGGTGTTAGTATGTTAATGTTATAATTAGATTACGTTTCTGATGATCTCAATATTACCTTTTTTAACCGACTTCAATCAATCAATCATTTATTTATTTGCAGAATACATACTTCAAAAAAAGAGGGAGGTTCTCAATTCATCAGAATGACCAGTGTTTTTGTATGTAAGTTTCCCAATTACTGCAATATGAACTGGATTGAAAAAAAAAATCGTTTGAACGGGATCTGATCATGGGACTGGAGAAATCGATTAAAAAAATAAATAGTAATAGAAAGTGAGGGCAGGTCTTTTAGAAATTTTCATGCGTATGATATTACTGATAAGTATGAAATTTAAATAATGTATTGTTTACGATAAGATTACGGAAACTTTCAATGTTACGATTGTAGCGTCGAGCGTCAAAATCGGGCCATCCATTTAACGATTACTAACGTTTAGGTCTTATTTTACAGATGGGCCCTTTCGGATACACTTCGACCCATTAGGATCTTTTGTGCAGTTACCGTCTTACACATTCAGTTGTTCGATCGTGCAGGTTTCCTCACGATGTTTTTCCTTCACCTTAAGAGCAACGAGTAATGCACCTAAGTTAGAAAAACTCGTTGGCACATGGTGACCGCGGGGGTTCGAACTCGGTACCTTACGATCACGAGTTGACCCCCTGAGCCACTAGGCCACCGACGCTCTAAACGTATAGGTAGATGAAGAAAGGTGTTCCTACTTCTTGAGCAATCTGGTAAAAAGAGAGGTTCTGTGTTTGATACGTAGGTATGCATGTATGTATGTTTCTTAGTTATTGGCGCCTACTACTCAACTCTTTATGCCATACATACATTTGTAATACACGTGTCACCATTCACTTCAATCTTTTTCAGCTGTGGAAACTTTTCAAAAAGTGTTCTCAAGTGTGGCATGAAGGTTCAAAACAATTATGCATTAAATAGTGTAGTTAATAAATAAATCTTACACACTCAGCTGTCCATATTTGCAGGTTTACTGTGAATTGAATAGCATCGTACAATATAAGTACTTAGTAGGTAGTAAAAACTCATGTGTACATGTCATGTCCAGTGCTGCGGTTTGAATGTACCTTTCCATCGCAAGCGAGTCAGCACCCTAGTAACCGATTAGACCACCGACGCTCCTTAGGGTTACTCTTTAACCTACTACCTGTTACATATGACTTACCTAGCCTTTTAAACAATTAATTAAGAGGAAAAAAGTAAAAATTTCTTATGGGCGGTTTTACTAATGAGCGACCGGTTCATTTTAATGGTTCATGAAACGAAACTGTCAAATGATTTTAGGTCGAAATGGGTGAAAGTCAGTTGAATTCTGCTGTCAGGTGTGGCAAGCTGGTTGGGGCATTTTCATGTATAGTTTCATTTATTTTTCACAGATAGAGAAGACGAAGGTTGTTAACTACACCCAACCGATGAGTAAATGAGTATGTGCAACTATGAAACTCATAGCGGGACTAAGTAAGTAGTACTTGAAATCATATTATTAGCTGTTATGATACTTCCTTTCTCCTCGAGCTGTCAATACTTTAACCAGAACTCCGTCTAGGCTTCTGCTAACGAAATGGCTCATGTGCCGTGACTACCGGGAGACCGAAGACTTATAATACGGTACAGCCATGAACAAAAATTGATGGCGATGATGAACACATGTCATATATTCAACCTTTTTGATCAATTAACCGATTCGTTGCATCTTCCATTTTCGAAAACTAGTGTGGCATGATCATACTTACAATGATTCATCTAGACAAGTTTGCGAATGCGAATTTAATCTTTGTACTGAAATTTTGCAAGATTTAGTATACTGAAAAACGATATGTATTATTCTGTGTTTAAAGGGGTTCCAGTGACTGCGAGCATCCACAATGAAATCACCAGGCCCAGCAATGAAACCATTTTTGATCTTCGACTGTAAATAACATGAATGTATCTATCTTTCATTTTTACTATTTTTGATAAGTTTTTATAGTGAAACCTATTATTACGTTACAACGATGTTTTTGTAAGAGATTTTGAGCTTGTCAAGTCGAAAATATATTTTAAAATATTAAGATACAAAGGTCGCATTGTATTAGAATAACATTTTCTTACTTGTCGGTTGCACAAGTTTCACAGAATAGTTAAAGTATGACACCAAATGGGACTAATATATGAACAATTCAATGTATGCTATTAAAATTTGCAATAATTAGTATACTGAAATACTATGTAAATTCAAATTCAAATGATTTTTTAATATTATTCTTTGTTTAAAGGGGTTCCAATGACTGCGAGCATCCACAGTGAAATCACTAGGCCCAGCAATGAATACCTTTTTGATCTTCGACTACAAATAACATTAATGGTATCTAATTTTCATTTATACTACATTTTGGTAAATTTGTATAGTGAAACCTAATATTACGTTACAACGATGTTTTTGTAAGAGATTTTGAGGGTGTCACGTTGAAAATATGTTTAAAAATATCAAGATACAAAGGCCACAATTTAGTAATTCTATGAAAAACTATCTCTTTCATTCGTTGACCTAACGTGTCGCTCAAATTAATCCATTGGCCTTCGCTTTCGATTTGACGAAATAACGTGATGTGTGGTGTGTGTTGTTTATACGTCTAAGTCAACATTTTGTTTTTTTCCAGAATCAATGGATGCGTCTCCACGAGTGGCCAGCCTAGCACGCTAAATTTTCTACATTAGTTTTAATTTATGTTTAAGATCACAATACAATACAATACAATACAAAACACTTTATTGTACACCAAACAATAGATCACGATAGATCACGACACGTCACGGGTTCATTATGATTTTCAACATTTCTAAATTTTTTTTCTCTCTTCGGTAGAAAACGTTATGAGCCCATGACAAGTTTTATATTTGAGGGGTATAAGATCAAAGACAGCTTAATCTACATATTTATGTGTAGGGTTAAGCTTTGATTATATACCGCAAATGATTTAATTTCATTTTATGAAAAGTACGATTAAAGTGGTGAAATAGTTTGTTAGGAATTTTCCCACTGGCCACCGTTATCATAATAATTATTAGATAATTTCACTGCATATATGGCCCTTCACTGGTTCACCACTTTAAAACCACTTAACGATTTTAGTGTCACTATTACCGAGGCCCGTTTTACGAAATCAGGACCTATTGTACTGGGTAAATCGGTATCGCCCTTGACATCTTATGGGTATTGTTTTTAACTTAGCCGCCATAGCTGTCATGTAAATAAGAGCTATCAAACCGTGGATAATACGGAAAAACGTCAAGAACAATATGATTTTACCGTGAAGAATATAGGCCCTGGGCCTTTATTCAACTCTGTAAAACAATATTGCTTTTGACGTGTTGTATTAACGTTACTACAGTCTTATTTACTTGAGAGTAATGGTGGCCGAGTTAAAAACTACCATAATGACATGTGTTAAAAGCATTATTGTTTTAGCGTGTTGTATAGAACCCATTGTAACTTGTATTAGTGGATTTCTCTTTTTAATGCATATTGTTAAAGTCGCTCAGCGAGCTATGGAGAGGGCTATGTTGGGAGTTTCTCTGAAGGATCGGATTCGTAATGAGGTGATCCGACAGAGAACTAAGGTTATCGACCTAGTCCATCGAATTAGCAGCTTGAAGTGGCAGTGGATGTGCCGCAGAACCGATAATCGCTGGAGTTATCGTATTCTTGAGTGGAGACCGCGAATCGGCAAACGTAGTGTAGGACGCCTTCAGACTAGGTGGAGTGACTATCTTCGCAAGGTGGCTGGCAAGAGCTGGATGAGAGTGGCCACGAATCGTGCTCGTTGGCGTGCAATGGGAGAGGCCTATGTCCAGCAGTGGACTAATATAGGCTGATGATGATGATGATGATGATGATGATGATGATGATGATGATGATGATGATGATGATGATGATGATGATGATGATGATGATGATGATGATGATGATGATGATGATGATGATGATGATGATGATGTTGAAAAGAGATTTCCGCTTGTAATACAAGTTACAAGGTTTCGCGAAACGGGTCCAAGGTTTTATTATTTTCTAGATGTGTAAATTAACAATTTAACTAAAAGCTTTGATAGGATTATGGAATAAGTTTGAATGTATCTCTAGCAATATGATGTTTTTGCATTGAATTGCATAAACAATATAAGAACGATGATATTTTCATGCATTGCATTGTATAAATAAAAAGCTTTGATAGGATTATGGAATAAGTTTCAATGTATCTCTAGCAATATAATGTTTTTGCATTGAATTGTATACACAATATAAGAACGATGATATTTTCATGCATTGCATTGTATAAATAAAAAGCTTTGATAGGATTATGGAATAAGTTTGAATGTATCTCTAGCAATATAATGGTTTTGCATTGAATTGTATAAACAATATAAGAACGATGATATTTTCATGCATTGCATTGTATAAATAAAAAGCTTTGATAGGATTATGGAATAAGTTTGAATGTATCTCTAGCAATATAATGGTTTTGCATTGAATTGTATAAAAAATATAAGAACGATGATATTTTCATGCATTGCATATAAATGAATATTTATGTAAAAAGTAAATTGAATATGAATATTGAACAGCCACAGAACATTTTAAAAACGACTACTAAATAGCTCTTCACTTATTAACCTGTTCTGTTTTTTTGATCTTCTTATGAAGAGGTAGAAAATTGCTATTGGATAATTCCAAACTAGGCTTTATTTTATTTTGTAAAACTAGGTTACGAGACTTTATATTCTTGTGGACAAATTTATGTAAGCTCACAGCACCATACTCAGATATTTATCATTTAATACATTGCTGTGCTTTCGTGTTATTAAAACTTAGGTTAGATTAAATGTATATTTTACCTTAAAAAAAGATTAACTCATGTTAACTTGGTCTGTTGCTTCTTCCTTCATAGTTTTACTTCTATTATTTGGAATTGGTTTTATGATACTCTTACCTTAAGTTTATTATTGTCATTGTTATGATGGTTTATTTGAAAAAAAAAGACTGACAGACTTCTTCTCAACAGTGGTCTCCTCTTGCGAAGCGCTGGTAATTTCCTTGCACAATAAAGATATTACATTTCATAAAGTCTATAATTTCTACTGTAACGTGTTGTGCTATGTTGTTTTATGGAGTATGTTTCACTATAAGTCTTGTTTAAAAAAAATGCTTAGCGTATTAATATTCCGTCCTTGTATTCATATTTTATTTATAGAAGACTGAAACATGCTTTATCTTTAGCATATTGCTTGCGGAAATTTAAAGTTTGTTTTCGAATTGATCGAAGTTAACTAATTTGTGCTCATCGATGAACTGTGTACATACAATTTAATCGATGAGTGCGAAAAAGTTAACTTCGTTCAATTCGAGAATGAACTTCATTATGAACACTAGCTGTCAAAATTTAAATTCCCCGCCATTCCGCCATTTTTATTTGAATTTTATTGCCCACTAGCACTACCGGTTCCGTAGTCTGTTGCGTACCTGAACTACCACTAATGAACTGTCAGTTCTATGGTTGATTCCTATCTGTCTTTAGACATATCCTATAATCTGTGGTCAGGCGCACAGATTATAGGATATGTGTCAGGCGCACATGACATGACTAACACAGCACAGATTATAGGATAATATGATGACTAATAAGCATGGCATGGACTACTATTACTTCTATTAATTCAATGCCACCTCTGAAAATATTGTATTTTTGAATATTCTTTTTTTACCATTATTTTTTGGATATTTAAATTTTAAATTTTCATATTTTGACTCAGCACATCAACCTTGTTAATTTTACTCGGCGGAACCTACAGTAAAGTCGCCGTTAGTAGAACTAAAAAGGAGTAAGTAAACAAACTAGTTCTTTACGTGATCTGTGCTAAAATAATAAGCTCAAGCCAAAGACCTTTAGACCAGACATATCCTATAATCTGTGCTTTAGACATATCCTATAATCTGTGCCAAAGACTACTGGTTGTACTTCTGTGATAACATTCATATTGATTTCACCGAAATAAACATTTGTTGGTCATTCTGTTCGGGTGAACTGAACTGAACTGAACAGTTTAGTCTTGAATAAGTCAACGTCTGTGATACTAAATTATAAAGTTTATAAATAAGCCTTGAGAAAAAGTGAAGTGTAAATAACTGAATTTAATAAATCTTTAATGATGGAATCAAAAGAAGAGTGTGAGGAGTCAAGAATAGTAGTGAGAGGTCTACAGATAGATGATGATTTTGTATGGGTAGAAAATACAAGGCAAGAGCTACAAGATGGAAGGGAAATTGAAGATATTGATACAAGGATGGCATGTGTTGCACAATATGAGGTCAACGGAGCCAATAGCGCTGAAATTGAAGAGATCCAGACTGCAGATACTGATAGTAATGAAGAGAGATCTTATCAGTGTGCGGGAATATTGCCGGATCTGGATGATGAGTTGTTAGAGGAGCAGCAGTTTTGGAAAGTAAATGTCCCGCTGTCGAAGAAGGCTAGTAGTTTGAAATCTAAAAATGCTCCATCACAAAGGTTGACGCTCAGACAGCTTAAAATCATTGAAAATAACAAGACTATCATAAGACATCCATCATCCTACCAATTTGATAGGTCTACAACTAACATATTAGAAATGCTTCTTGAAAAAGGATTTACAGGGCCATTACACAATATTGCTGGTGCAGGGCAGAACTCAGTTGTTATGTTTGCAGATTGTCTTTTCTCTAATAGGATTTATTTTCCTAGCGGACATGCTATCAAAGTATATAAACTCGGAAGAGATGTAATCAAAAACAAAATAATACTTAAAAGAGTTCAAAGAGAATTTGATTGTTTGCAATTGTCACGCCGTTTTCAATATAATTATCTACCATACGCAGTGCACAAGTTTAGGAATGTCATTATTATGCAATTTATCGGGTCTGACCAAGAAACTGCTCCATCTATTACCAGTCTTCCGTTTGAACTTTCTGAGCAGGTTTATAATAAAATTATTAACTTTATAGACTTGTGGTACTATAAATACGAAATTGTTCATGGAAAGCTGTCCAACAAAAATATCCGGTACCTGGGAGATTCACCCCAATTCTTAGGATGGTCTCATTATGTACGTAGGGACCACCCTAAGGCGTTAAAGAAGCTGATGAGAGATTGCCACTTTGTTACTAAAGTGAGTAAACTTTAGGCCACATATTCATCAAGATCAACCATTTATATTTGTATTTGATTTGTCTAATTAAGTGCCAATTTCACCAAATGATGTTAAATTTAATCAATGTGAATCGATGGTTAGATCATACACTCTAATCGTCTGTTAAGTGGTTAACATCATATGGTGAAATTGGTACTAAACCTAACTAACCTTAACAATCGAAATACACAGTGATAGTTTTTTCATGTCTTTATATTAGGATGAAAATAATACATACTCTCCTTTGAATCTGATTTCAGTTTTTTAAAGAACGAGGTGTTCGAGTGAAGACTACGGAGGAGCTTTTCAAGAGCATTTCTGGTGTGGACAGCTTGAACAGAAGCTTGTTGGGGGTGATGGTGATGTACGATGGAGGCTTGTGGCAGGGAGGTCACCGGACCAATCCTAACAGAGCCAGTGGCACCTGCCAGCAGCAAAGGACCTTACGTTTCAAATGTTAATTGTCTTGCTGAATGCTGTAGTCTTTATCTTAGCAACATAATTTTTTTATGATTTCCAAATGAGATCCTTGAAAAACTTTCTGGTGGATAAGGTCATCTGTGATTTAAATTAATTTTACAGTTATAATATAATTTAAACTTGTATTTGTATACTTAGGTTAAGATTTAAATATTGTACCTATGCCCAAAAAGGGGGTCCATATTGGCTCATATAAAATTAATTGGTCTTTCAAATTTTTATTCTAATAACGATTTGGGACTATACTCATCATTACTTTGATAAATTTTGCTCATACTGCATTATTGTCAAAAAACTATCACTTTTTTAGATTTTATTAATCTAACCTAACCTAATTTTATCTACACGTAAGTTACTTAAGAAATTCTGAAAAGTGTACGGTCTGAAAAGTGTCCATGAATATTGGCGTTATAAGTTCAGATGATTATAAGTAAGAAGAGAGATCATTAGGTTGTAAAATTATATGAGATACATTTTCGGAGTTCCAATAATCTAATTTGCAATTTTATATGAACTTTGGGCGCACCCCCAAAAAGGTTGATACTACCTAAACATGTACCTATATAGTTTAAAACAATCATTTATTATTATTCTTATTCTCAATCTGACAGCTTATTATTAGCAAATACAAAAAATATTTATTGTCTAATTATTTATTGTACCTAATAGTTGGTAAAATAATTTAAAATGCCATAAAGGCAAAGATATCACTATCACATAATTGTATTTTTATCAGTGTTATCATCATAGTATAAAATGTACATACATTATTGGTGGTTAATTTAACAGCCTTACACTATATATTTACACTAGCGACCCGCCCTCACTTCGCTTCGGTTTGTGTGAGTTTTCTGTAGCACCCGTACATAAAACAGAATTTATTACACATAAAAACATTTCTCTTGAATCGTTCTATCTATTAAAAAAAACCGCATCAAAATCCGTTGCGTAATTTTCAAGATTTAAGCATACATAGGGACAGACAGCGCGAAGCGACTTTGTTTTATACTATGTAGTGATTATAAATAGTATTTCAGCATTCGTTATTAACATTGACGTAAAAAAATCAACTTAATTAATAGTTATATAAAAAATTAACTTAATTTTTTCTTTGTCTTACTAGATTAATAGATATACAGGGTGTCCCAGAACCCGATGTCAACCCGCCTAGGGCTGATAGAGCCGGTAAAAAACTATCGATTTAAGCCTATGTACGAGTATGTTAAGTAATATTTACTAGTGTCAGTGAATTTTTTTTTATGTAATCAGTAATCACACAAACTGACATGGGCATAAGGGAATGTTACAAAAATTCAGGCAAAAATGAATCAATATCTTCGATTACGAAACTAGTAAAAATCTCTGAACATACAAAGGGGTTAAATCGGGTTTATCATCAAATTGTCGACACTTATTTCGTCGAATTTCACTTCAAAGTCAACATTTCATGTATTTTCATTTCGTCGAGAATTCAGTTCGTGGAATGGTCATTGCAAGTAATTTTAAATCGTGTATTTTTACTTGTCGGATGATTCATTAAATAGTTGAATTATGTCATGGAAAACGTTTCGTGATATATTGTTTCAAGTATTTTTAATTACCATACAAATTATTACAAGGAATATTATTTAAATTTAAGATAGTTGGCATACACAGTTATCTATGGCATTACTTTATTATTTCAATGTTAGACCGTGAGACGAAGTCGACGGAGCTCCGCTTTGCGGAGCTCCTATTCCGCGTAGTTGTGGCGCTTCGCGCCTTGACACAATTCTAACCTAACCTAACCTATAGATTATTTGAGACCTAGTAGGTGTTCCGCGTAGTTGTGGCGCTATGTGTATTCGATTATTTAAAAACAAATGTAATGAAACGTCGAACAAATGAAATTCGTTGTTTTGTTGTTCTGCCAATTAAAATTCATACAAAATGAATAATTTGCCAAATAATATTCCCTGAACAGTTATTCTATGAAATAATAAAAATTGGAATGATCTGCTCATGAAATAAAATTACACCAAACAATAATTCGTGAACTAAATTTTACTTGAAGCGTTTTCGATGAAATGAAATTCGACGAAAAGTTTGTCGACAAAACAAGGGACACCCGTTAAATCGATTACTTTTTAGCTGCTCTATCAGACCTAGGCGGGCTGGCGTCGGTTTCTGTATATCCTATACTATTAAACGACCAATATTTGTTAACATTTATTTATGTATAATCTCGAAAAGGCTGTAAAGGCTCAGATTACGATTTGGACGACCTCTTGGTAAGGACACTACCAGTCGCACTACAAGTACCTAGTTTCTTTTGCAATTAGACTTTTGACGACACTACCAAGCCTATTTTGGATTAAATTGTACAGTCAATACAGAAGTTTTGGACCCCCTATTCCACTAAGTTCAATTCGAAAGTTCGATACGGTTTCTTTTACGGAAATAGTTTTTTTCGCTTACGAAGTTTTAAACGACAAAGATCAAATGACTGACGACAATTGCGTCTATCCCACTAGGCCCATTGAGTTGTCCCGTTACGGGACAACTGAGGCGATTTCGTCCCAGTAAGTAGTCCCATGGGACAAGTAGCACTAATAGTTCTGTCTCAAAAGTCCCAGGTAGGTTTAGGTTATGTTAGTTTTGCAGCAGCCCCAAAGGGCCAGACCACCCAGAAAAAGGAGCTCGGCCACTGCGGAGCTCTGTCGACACTAGCCTTATCACACTTGCGATTTACGGGCGAGTTGAAAGCGAGACGAGAGAGCAGTAACGATTTCGCCGCGAGCGCGTCACGATATCGCAGCGAGCGCTAAACGAATTCGGTGCGTACTCGCGGGAAAATCCGAACTCGCTGCACGCTCGCAGCGAAATCGTTACGTGCTCGCGGCAAACTAGATGCGCGCTCGCCTCGCTTTCAGCTCGCCCGCAAATCGCTATTGTGATTGTGATAAGTGTGAGTGTGTGTGTCTGGACAACTGGTAATAGGCCTAGGGGCCACACCCTCGAAATTATGTAGACATTTCACACTCTTTAATTTGACTCAACTGTGTTAGTTTTTAATGTTTTTATTAATATACTTTAGTAGATGTTAAACTAACACAGTTGAGTGAAATTAAAGAGTGTGAAATGTCCACATAATTTCTAGGGTGTGGACAACTGGGAATACTTAGCCCTGATAAGGCCCTAAAGAGTTACATTCCTGAAGTTTGCTGTGTTGACTGTACAGTTTAACCAAAAATAGGCTTGGTAGTGTAATTATTTGCAAACGACACTACTGGTAGTGTACCGTCGTTGCCAAAATATGATAATGACGGAGAACTACCGGGAATGTAGTCTGATATTTGTCTTTCCTTTACCGTGACGCGGTAAGGGGACTAACTCAATTGTTATCCAGGCTGGCAATACGGTGTATCAGTCATATGCAGGTGCTAAACGTTGGGTGTATCCAAATGCTGTCAAAATATACAAACTACGAAATGATGATGCATTTAACAAAGCTATATTTAGGAGAACTCAACAGGAATATAATCTTTTATCAGAATTAAGTTGCACTCCTATCGTAGTGTGTTACTGGAAAAATGTTATTGTCATGCGTTTAATTGGATCGGATCAAGAAATAGCTCTGTCCATAAGCTGTCTCCCACAAGAACTGTCTGAAGAGACATATTATATGATCGTCAAGAAGCTGAAGAGTTGGTACAATGATATGGATATTGTACATGGAAAACTCTCAACAAGAAACATACTATATGTAGACAACATGCCCTCTGTCAAAACAAATCACCATAGTGCTCTTAAAAAGCTAATGAAAGACGGCCACTTTGTAACCAAGGTAAGTTTTTATTGCCATATACCTAGGAAGTAGTGTCCGACCGAAATTTCGGTTTCGGCCAGTTTCGGCCAAAAAATCAAGTTTCGGCCCGAGTTTCGGTTTCGGCCAAAAACGGCCGAACCTTTCGGCCGCGCCGAAACTTACAACATCGTACCTTCGGGTCGCGCTCGGCTAACGTCGGGCGCACTCGGCACGGCTGGTAGTTAAATTTTCAAACAGAACCTCTGTAACTGTGCTGAAATTTCATTGTGATAAATCTTTGAAAGTAGAAACCTGTAATTATAGGTCGGCGGGTTATTAATTTAGTTTTAGAAAAAAACGGGCTTACTAACATTTTTTCGACTTTTTAAGGACTTTTTTTTTATATAAAAGGTTCGGTTTTGGTTTCGGTTTCGGCCGAAACTACAATGAAACCGAACCTTCGGTTTCGGTTTCGGTTTCGGCAAAATAACATGTTTCGGTCGGTCACTACTAGGAAGTAAGACGCCAGGAGTGCTGCCATATGAAGAGAAAATTTAAAAAATATTGAACAAAATTTGGTCTATGGTTGAAGTTCATTTGGATATCATGATACAACAAGTTCGATTTTAGCTTGCACTACTATTATCACAGTTCTGAATGGAGGGTTTAATATTTCATACTTTTCAATAACAACACAGAAGTAAGCGATCTTTGTTTGTCTCAGCTCTCTCTTCTTTCTATTGTCAATGGGATGCATCCAACCTTTTTTTTGGACACATATTTTGTAAAACAATATACCAGCAAGAGTTATTATTTCAAACCATAGTTCTCCACTAGATCCTACTGTTGACCTCCTGATGGTTGTGCTATAACCAGTGATCGTACTTTTTCTAGCATTTTTGGTGCAATGACGTAAAATGACACACAACAGCAACTAGGGTTGTCGACGTGTATAATATGATTGACGTTTAAAATTATGTATCTAATATTGTGTCGTTTTTTTTCACTTAATCAGTTATTATAATTGTGTATAACTATAAATCTTATTTTTTAGTTTTTCAGGCAGAGAAAGGTCAAAGTGGAAACGGCTGAGAAACTCTTCAAAAGTATCACACAAATAGACAAACTGAGCAAAGAAGTTGTGGACAATATATACGGCCGGAGCCTGAACACTCCAAGACACAAGTGATGCATCAGACGTTCTACAGGTACCTTCTGAACGCCTCAGACGGCTCTGGCCGTCAACTGAAAGTCGTGCCACTGACGGCACGACGGCTACAGCCGTCACAAGTTCAAGATTACCAGACAAACAGACTGTTTCGTATCAATTAATGTTGTAATTTGCATAGCATAGCAAACATGATGGTACAGTGACACATTTTGTATTCGACGTAAGACGTTCAAAACGTTAACGTTAAGTGCGGTAGTAAGGTCACCGTTGACAATGTTGACATGCTAGCACAGAGTCATTCCATCCAAGTCCTATAGAATAGAATAGAATAAACTTTATTTCAGACTACAAGACCCATATTTACAAATACCTTACAGACATAACAATATAAATATAAAACTAGCGCCCCGGCCTCGCTTCGCTTCGGTTTCTTTTTAAAGATAAAAAAGATAAAAGATAAAAGATGTTTATTCAGTAAGTAGGCCGCACGGGCACTTTTACACGTCAAAAATCTACCAGCGCTTCGCAAGAGACCACTGCTGAGAAGAAGCGCCGCAAGAAACTCAACAGTTAGTCGTTTTTTAAATATAGGTACAATTTTAAAACTTAACCTAGCATTATATAAAACAATGAATCTAACATAAGATAAGAAATAAATGTATTCACGCGTAGTTGAGCAGGAAAATGTGCCAAAACTCTGAGTTTTCTCCAGAACTAATTGGTAGTAAGTAATAGAAAATAATTATGAAAAATTATACTTAATTATGATGGTGTAATACAACTACATAAAAAGTTTCGATACATTCTCCTACAGAAACCGACTCAATAAGTAATATCGACTTATCGGGTTTGACCACTCTACCCTCAATATATTCTCCTCGATAAATGGGCTATCTAACATTGAAAGGATTTGTCAAATAGTAGTTCCTGGGTTTAGCACGTTCAAGCAAACAAACAAACTCTTCAGCTTTATAATATTAGTATAGATAAAATTAAAACGACTACTTATACACTTTTGCGGTGTCAGCTAGCCGGCGGCACGAAATCGCCGAAATAACAACCCTCGGCCAGAATTCCTTCTTTAAAAAGGTCGACCGATCTTTGGTGGGTACCCTCACCATAAAACACTTAAAATTAACCTTGTGGCGGGGCTCCAAACACTCGACCCTAAGAGTAATTCCGGTCTTAACTCGTACATACTCCACGAGATCCTTCGCCTCCGTAGAGTAATGTAATCGGGACACGTACAACTGCGTCGTGGGGGTAGCAGGGCACAGCAAGGTGCGGTGCCGCACAGGTTCCTCGGGGCGGGCTTCTTCCTCTCCACCCGGGTAAAACCATCTTTGTCCTGCTTGGGACACGTCGGGGGCAGCACCCCGCGAACGGGTTTGCAGTTCTGCTTCACCTCAGGTGGAAGGTGTGCTGGTTAGCGAGCGATTGGTCGCCTGGCAGCAGCGGCATACGCGCGATTTGAGTTCGCTTTCATTTTCATTTCATTTTCACAAAAACCGAAGCGAAGCGAGGGCGGGTCGCTAGTATCCAGTTTAAGAGTATGTCTACAACCTTGCGTAATATTTGTAGATACAAGTTTTATTTTAATTGTTATGACATCTTTATTATATAGTTTTAATCTATTTGACCACATTTTTTTATATTTTATATTTATATGTTTACCTACTTTTCACATGCCACAAGTGTGGGTATATCAGTTGTAAGATCCGTACTACTTACTATGTTGTTCTTTTGAATAAATAATTCAGGACTATTAAAACAAAGACAAGCGAAAAGTTTAGTATTATTTTTATTAGTTCTTAAATAAATCTTACACAAATACTCTAAGAAACCTCGTCGAATTGTCTCTAATTAGACTATTAAGGTACAGTCAGCGTAATGGGTCACCGACGACTACACAAAGCCGATCGTGGTGAAAATACTCGGAGAAGGAATACTGGCTATGGCTGATATGATAATAATGATCCGCGTTCTCGTGTTGGTTCCCTACCCCCCTCCAGTGCCAGATTAAGCAACCGCGGGGCCCGTAGCAAATTGTATAAAGAGGCCCTTGGTTTGTTTTAGGTTATTTCTAAATTTAGGGTGCTAGGGTGCTAAATAATATAGAAGTGGGTAGAAATATAGTATAGGTATCAGGGAGACGTAGGAACGCGGGGCCTCCCAATGCGCGGGGCCCGTAGCATTAGCTACTTTTGCTACGTGACACGTGACTAATCCGCCACTAATTGATCTGAGTAAAGTTCACTTTGTTACTCCGCCTCTCCACTTTTATACACTTAACAGTCGCACTTCGGCGCAGCGTCTGCCCAAGCCTTGACCTTGGGGAGCGAGTAGACCAGATCCTCCAGCTTTTTGAAGCTCGGGTACTGTGAGTCCAGGTCTGGCACCTGCATCATCATCTTCAGGTAGGCGTACATACCCGCGAACATGAAGTCGCCCCAAGTGAGCTGGAAATAACGGTTTTATTTTTGAGACTTTTCCTATGTATCTTGTACTGATGCAACGAATACTACTTTTACGAATACGAATATTAAACCTACTATTCGGCGAATAAGAATATTCGTAATCGTATTCTTTGCATCTTGGTTATTATTCGTTATTATTCGGGCGTTTGAATTGCCACATTGTTGTTTTTAGCACGTCGCGACACAAGCATTATTTTCTAATTATTTACCTATGGAACAAGCTAACGTCATACCTATCCAGTCGTTATGCATTTCATGTTACCAGCTAGTATATGGAATTGTCCGTTTTGCTAAAGTTTGTGGAGGAAGCGAAATTAATTTGGTGCAAATTTTTGGGGATAACCATTTATTCTTGTTCAGTATGACGATCCAAACAAACGTGCAATATTTTTCCCATTACCTACTGAAGAAAAAATACAACCGGGTGCAATTTTATTTTAAAACTGATTCCTAACTCAAGTCTTTCTATGCCTCCGATCTACTGTAGTACTCGGTACTGCAGTCCACGGCTTACCTAAACCCATCAGCATAATCTATACCTTCCCGCAAGCGACGTGTCCGTTGTTGGCCGTGATGATGGCGTCCAGCGTGGCCAGCAGCGCGGGGTACGTGTTCTTGGAGGACTCTTCGTGCTTCCTCGCTTTGTACGCTACATCAGTCTCGTACTGGACGCTAGCGGCCTCTGTGAAGAGAAACAGTTCTCAGAACCAGTGAAACAATGGATTTGGAAAATAGTGTCTCATTTTTTTTTTCCCATCAAGAAACAGGATAATCTTACCAATTTTAGACTAAGCTCTAGGCCTATGAAAATGTTAAGCATTTTAGTGCACTGTCATATCATAATACATAGTCGGTCCTTAAGTTCTGTCACAAAGGTTTAGTCAAATAAAACTAACTTCTGTTTATTTTTAAATTTAAAATAAATAAAATTTAAAAGCTTAATTAAAGTAGTATTTTAGGAACTAATCATCATTCCACATAGTCGCCGCAACTTCCGATACGATCTTTTAACAGTCACGGCCGGCACCGATTAAAATACGCACGAGTTTACTGAAAATTGCAGTTTTTGAAAACGCTTTAAAGGTTAGTCTTTGTTAACCAGTAAACTTTTTTATTTAATATTGTGAAGCCTCTTATCTCTGGGTATGTTCAGAGACCAGCATTTTTTTTTTAACGACATTTAAAAACCAGCTTATAAAGCACGAAAGTTGGTCTGTTTTCGTATTTCTGCAAATTGATGTGAAATCGTAAGGTCAATTTAATGAGACATGAAGATTGACCGGAGTATAAGCGGATCTTTAGTTGCTTGGAATACATTTGTATCAGTATTTAAAAATAAAAGTCTGGTCAATATGTCACGCAAATTTCGACTCAATACGAGAACTCTTACAAAAGTTGTAGCCGTTATCAGTATCGTGGTCGTGCGTGTTTTGACCCATGCTTTCCTGCCCCGAATGGGAATGCTTAAAGCTCGTACACCAAATTATTGCAATAGTAAAGAACACAAATCTCGCTTTTTTAATTCTATATAAAATAAGGTTTTCATTGATGTACTACAAGTTTATGAAACTCTATTATTTATTTTTAAAATTATAATAAACCTTTGTGACAGAACTTAAGGACCGACTAGGTAAACTTCAACTGCTCATCAAACGACAAGTATGACAATAACAACGGCAGTCACAATGACAAGGTTCTAAGTATGCTCAACATTTTTAATGGGGACTGTACGGTAGGCCTTGTAAGTAGCTCCATACTTTAGTGCTTTGTCACTTAACGTTGTGTTTGAAATGCTGTACTAATCTGTCGGCTATTCCCAGTTGTCCGCACCCCTTTGTCGACACTGCGGACAACTAAGTTGTTTTTTCTGAGTTGTCCGCAGTGTGGACAGCTGCGAATAAAGATTCCCAACTGTCCGCACCTAGTAGGGAATTTTCCCAGTTATCCGCAGCGTGCACAAAGGGGTGCGGACAACTGGGAATAGCGGTAGTCTGTCGAAGGCGTTAAGGCGAAAGGAACTTTATAGGTAACTTATTGGCAAGATGTCTTTTATGAACTGCATGTTCTGGTCAATCTCGAGTGTCGAGTGACAGGGACTTCGATTCGAAGTTTTGAGTTTAGTGGTATGTGGCAACCATATTGTGAGCTCGTTTGCCGTCATAAAAAGAAACGATAAACTTACTGGCACGGATATCGTTGATGAACTCCACATTCTGGTCGATCTCGAAGTCCTCCTCGATGTCCGCTCCGGCCAGCCCGTACTTGCGGCCCAGGTAGCGCGCGATGGCTAAGCTCTGCGCGTACTGCTTGCCGTCCACCTCCAGGACCGGCATCTGGCCGAATGGAGTTTCTGAGAAGGAAATTAGATGGCTTATACTCTTCTTACATGACAGTATAATTGTCATCGCACATTACAACCAGCATCGGCACCAGATCACCGCCTCAGAGGAATGGAGAAAGATCAACTGGATTTACTATTAAATAAAAGTTAGAAGTTGTGCCGTAGCGGGGCTTGCGACACGCTCGAACCTGAGACCTGGATTAAGTCTCGAATGACGACTATGACGAGTGACAGGTATCATACTCATATCACACACTACAACTAGCCTTGGCACCAGATCGTAAACGTTGAGAAGTCAGCTTTTACTTGTATTGATACGATTTTTCAAGTTAAAGTAAAAACAATAGCTGGCGCCGGGACCACGCGTCGTCCACTGAAAATTGTATCGTATTAACAAAGAACCTGATCTGGAGCCGAGGCGTTGTAGTGTGCGATGACCTTAAGACGAGCACAGAGCCTGGCTCCAGAGGCCCTACTTTGAAAGTAGAAGATCGAAGTTACGTCAGCTTCATCCCTGTCACTCGGCATTCGAGCCTTAACAGGCAGAAAGGAATGGAGCTAACGTAACATCGAATTTAAATTTTCCTCCATCTCAACTTCGAGCGTGCCGTAAAGCCCGTGACGGCACAACTTCCAATTTTTATTGAATAATCGCAATCGACTTCAAAGCGGAACCATTGTTTTCATTTTGTATGCAGACAAGCCTTCGATTTTTTAAATGAAAATAACTAGGCGATAACCCCTCTGCAGGCTTATTGCCTAAAGCTCTCTTACAACACGCGATCCAATCGTTTTTTATTTTGAGAGTCCTAAGGGATTTCTGCATAGGTACAAAACGAAAATTGCGAGTGCGTTTAGGGGTTCTCTGCCTTTTGGCCGAATGCATCGTTTCCCAACTGTTTCATTTGCCAACCCGCTTTTTTTTCTGTAACTATAAATATTTCAGGATTTTTATAAAACTAACCTAACCTAACCTATAGGTTTCTACACGATAGTACTGAAATAAATCCTGAAATATTTACAGTTACAGAAAAAAAAGCGGGTTGGCAAATGAAACAGTTGGGAAACGATACATTCGGCCAAAAGGCGGGATACTGCGTTTAGGCAATAGGCCAGGGGTGTTATTCTCTCGATAACAGCGGACGGGCGGAGGAACGAGCGAAATCGCAGCGGCGAGTTTAGGTAGTCCTGTCAGAGCGAACAAATCACATTTTAGCGCGTGAATTTTCGATTAAGCAGCCTTATACGTTCGATCCATCGGCAGAAACCATGCTGCTAAATTTAAAAATGCTGCTAAAATGTGTTTTGTTCGCACTACTTAAACTCGCCGCTTGGACATTCACTCGTCCGTCCGTCCGACCGTCGTTGTTCAGAGAATCACTACCCAGCTGGGCCTCTATTCGAGGCGGTAAAAACCATATTGTCTATGATCTGTTAAATAATGACAATTTTTTCTATCAAACAAAATGTGTGGCATGACAGTTGACTACGTGGTTTATCCGTTACGAATGAGAATGTCCAATCGTCGGAGTAAGTAGTAATTGCCGCTTTTCACCTGTTTTCACACGGTATGCGGTATTGGCTTTTTCTTATTTGGAAAAATAAGTCAAGTAAGCCTAGGTGTGCCTATTTAGAGCAGCTTAGTATAGGTTCGTGACGAATTGCAAATGCCTACCTACTTAAGTGATTAGCTAAATTGATTACCCGGACAACTGAGGCATTTGTAACATGATAAATTCAATCTACTTAACCACAAATAAGCCTCTATTATACCAAAAGTATGCTTCCATTCGATAAATTCTATTTAATGAGATAATATTAACGGAAAACCCGTGCCAATCTTATCTGGGCGAAAAATTTTTGAACAAGTTGGCTTTGACCTTGATAGGTACGGCATATTTTATCTTCCTAAAATTGTTTCTGCTTGGCCTATTAGTGATAAATATGTATAAGTCCGCCATTTGTAAAAACTTACTGAATTGTGCCCCCAAGCTGCTATTCAAACCCATATACCTACGAAAAAGGCAAGGGCTAGAATAAAAGCCCCTTTATATCTCGCGCCCTGGGCGTCTGTCTGTGCCTTGAGTTTAAATAAATATAGGCACCAATGAAACCAATGGGACCGTGTTACTAATAAGGTTTCCGCTCCATCAGTTCGGTCTGCCTGTCAGCGAGTTGTATCTGATGAACCGTTATAGGTAGACAGTTGAAAGTGTGTATTTCTTTTACAGCCGCTATAATAGTAACAACAAATATAAAATCAAGGAATGGTACGGAATAACAGCGCTTCGTGGTCGGTTTTGACAGTATCAGATGTTGTGGAATTTTTCCTTTTTCTAATTTCATTTTTTCGTTGTGGTCAAGTACCTACCTATACTATTGAATGTAAACATTTCTTATTAATAACGAGATAAGATTGCATATTGATTAAAGCCGTTCGACCCCCTGCACTGAGAAAAAAAAATGCTTGATCATGCTCGTCAATTTCACTATCAAACTTAGGGTTACAGGTTTAAATAATAAGCGTAAATTTTCTACTTTGCTGAAAAAACACCTCCCTTTCTGCCTTAATTTTTTGCATTTTTCCACTACCTACTCTTGATCGAAATCGTCATTCTCGTTTCGTCATCGTCGTTTTGGTCAACTCAGCGATGACAAACGCGCGATATTATGACAACGCGGAAACCCTTCAATAACCCATATAGATTAAGTTATAGGGATATGGCTTATGTACGGAAAAACTTACATAAACCGAAGCGAAACGAGGGCAGGTCACTGGTTAATAATAAAATAATATTATTTTCTTTCTTTCTTTATTCTTTCAATATGGTCAAAAATATTGCGCGGAACATTTAAAAGTGGTCCTTCGAGCCGAAACGGATGTTGCTGCGTCTATATCGCGTGTTAAACGTGGATTAAGCATCCGTCACTCTCGTCTTTATTTACGTGTCAGAAGGTGACGGATGTCTTATCCATACTTTCTCTGCAAGAAATGTCACATATATTTTATGCACCGACTTCAAACAAGAATACAAAAAGGAGGAGTTTAAATTGGTCGTGTCCTTGGGGTTCCGTTCCTCAAAAGAAAAAGAAAACCCTTAAAGGATAACTTTATGGTGCGTCTGTCTGTCTGTTATGCCCCTTTTTCTCAGGAGCTCAAGCAAGCTGAAATTAACATCGAATACTCAAGTTGTGACACCTACTGTGAAAAATCGAAATTCTTAGTGAACGCAATCAACAGAACCTACTCCCGTTTAAGTATGCCGCATATTTTGACATATTACTCGCAAGGAAATCAAAACCTACTTACATCCCGTTGACACCGAATCATGTTTCTTTTATTTAAAAAATTTAAACCTACCTACAAGGTTGTACGGAACCCTCAGTGCCAAAGTCTGACTTCCACTATCCCGGATCTTTTATGTCTTAATATTAACGTCAATGTTATGACTTATCACATCATCGATAGCTATGGATTAGTGGTAAACAAATATTTGATAAGCAAAGTCGTGATTATGTTCTGGTAAAATCGATAAAAGTTTATGATAACCTATCTAAATCTAATTCTGTTACCTGAAGCAATTGACAACAAGTTTCTTTTTTAAAGGTGCTCTGTAAAAACTCATAGAGGTTTGTCTCAAAAGCTTTTTTTTATAATTAGGTATTTAGGTACTGAGAAAATAATAGAATATTATCTTATCAGCTAAGTATTCCCAGTTGTCCGCACCCATTTGTTCACACTGCGGACAGTTGGGAAATAAATACCCAGTTGTCCGCAGTGTGAACAAATGGGTGCGGACAACTGGGTATTTATTTCCCAGCTGTCCGCATTGTGGACAAAGGGGTGCGGACAGCTGGGAATAGCCCAATATTACCATTTATCAGTGTTTGCTACGCCCGCTGCGCCTTGGACTAGTGGCTGGAAGGACAAAACGTTATTCCGTTTGTAACCGCGTTACGTAGCACTAGTTAATTAGAAAACACAATAATAGTAAGGAGGGCGCCACTGGACGCCCGACGTTTGCTCGGTGCAGTCTTAACGCTCGTGACCGTACCTATACATAAACTACATTTTATGTACCTAGAGGATTCTTCTTTAATTTTAGGGAATCTACCGTTTGTGATTGCCTAATGCCAGTTAGTAGCCGATTGTAACAAAGGGAACTGCTCTTACTGGGCTTGAAGGCTAGCCATTCGTCACCAATGATCCGGTGGTCCTCGAACTCCTGGCCCCCATAGGCCAGCAGCAGCCGGATGCCCTCACCCACCGCCTTGCAGGGGAAGTAGCTCATCTTGACCTTGGGCATGTTTCTGTAATTAAATAGATCGATTCACCAGTTTTCTATCACAATATCGAATTCCAGTTCTAACTGTTGTCTGAATTTTCATAGGTTACACAACAAACTTGAGCTTATCTTCTGTAGGTATATGTAGGTATATAATGTAAAAAAAACCTTTACTTTACTTACATGTACCTACCCGAAAACTAAGATTTAATTTCATAATTTTGTCGACATTTAAATGTATAACTGTGCCAAATTAAAGATTTGTGAAACGTGACGAAACTATAAAAGGGTTCCTTGTTGACTTCGGGACCCTAAAAGCAGGGATCAAAAGGGATCGACCACAGCAAGGTAGATACGCTGAAACTGCGTAAATTGACCCACCAATGTAAACAAAAAATAAAATACATCCCCAATAAAAAAGAACCCTTATAGGATAACTTCATGGTGCGTCCTTCTGTAGTAGCGTCTTAAGTAATTCTAGAAACTGTAAAAAAACTAAATTCACACTGACCGACCTGACCTGCTGGGATTAAATAATTTCAGAGCAAATCATATTTCTCGTAAATTCTATCCAATTTTGGACCTCATTGTATTGGCATAAGGTAAAAACCGGGCAAGAGCATGTCGGACCATGCTCAGTGTAGGGTTCCGAAGCCGTAACGACAAACACAAAAAACTATCTCAAAAATCAACATGTATGAACCAATTTTCTATTTAAAGTTATTTGGCGCTGTCTTAGATGATTTTTAGTAGGTATAAACACTTTAGTCGCCTGTATCTCAGGAACTAATCATGTCTACTTAGCCGTGATAGTTTTCCTTTAAAATTCGTTATATGCACTTTCGTTGAAGATTTTATTCAGATTTTTAGTACTTGTAGTTTTGGCTGTAGGGGGGGGGGACACTTGACTCTAACAAAAAATAGCGCTTTAAAGCTTAATATTTCATAAACGGATCCCTTAATCGAAAAATTGTTTTTATAAACCCGCAATATTTTTGAAAGACCTATCCAACGACACCCCACACTATGGGGTAGGCAAGAAAAAAAAAAGACATCCCCACGTTACGTGTAGGGGAGGTGCATTAAAAAAAAATATTTTTCAAAATTTTATTTGTTGGCGTGACTAATATGTACATTCATGCCAAATTACAGCTTTCTAGTACTATGAGTCTCTGAGCTAGACTGGGGACGGACGGACGGACGGACGGACGGACATGGCGAAACTATAATAAGGGTTCCTAGTTTGACTACGGAACCCTAAAAAACGGGGCAAGAGCATGTCGGACCCTGCTCAGTGTAGGGTTCCGAAGCCGTTACGACAAACACAAAACCTATTTCAAAAAACAACATGAACTAATTGTGCAGTGCTGTTTTTGATATTTAGTAGGTACAAACACTTTAGTCGCCCGTATCTCAGGAACTAATTAAATCTACTTAGTCGTGATAGTTTTCCTTTAAAATATATAACGAATATGCATTTTTATTTCCGCAAACCCGCAATATTTTTGAAATACCTATCCAACGACACCCCACACTATGGGGTAAATATACATATCCCCACGTTACATGTAGGGCAGGACACTAAAAACGTTTTTCAATTTTTTTTTTACCCCTTTGTTGGCGTGACTTTTATGTATATTAATGCCAAATTACAGCTTTCTAGCTTTAAGGGTCTCTGAGCTAGGCTGCGGACGGACAGACGGACAGATAAGGCGAAAGTATAAGGGTTCGTAGTTTGACAACGGAACCCTAAAAAAGTGGATAAATCTCTTCGTAAAGTCTGAAAGGGCTACCTAAGCTGCATCAAAATCGCACAAAATAATTAGGTACATGGCATTCTTTCGGATGCGACCGGGAAGAAACGTGATTAAGGGTCGTTCTTGCGTTTCGTTCAAATCACGTTTCCAGGGGAGAAAGTGGTATGATTTTAAGATTTATTAAAGATCTTTTTTAATAGGGTTATTACAGCCTAAAAGTACTTTCGGTACCATCGAACGCGTATAGAATTTAGTATTAATTAAATCAAGTAAATGATAAAAAACATGCCAATATCTCATCCCTCTCCTGTTTCCAACGAGCATTCAGAGGCTTTAATATTTTTTTATTCTCAAGTTTTGCAAGTAATTGGGCCATTCTACTTTTCGTTGTACATAACTTTTAGCCACACTCTCACTAAACTATTTTTATTTCAACAAACGGTAAAGTGCTGCTTTTTCTAACTTAAAACTAGAAAAGGGACGTCAATAAGCTTATATATAGAATTAACTTAATTCATAAAAAGTTATTTGTAATAACTATAAAGTGAGTAACGCAGTGAACGTTGATGTCCCCGCCTTTTCTATGGAAAATGTGCAATTTACCACTGAGTTACCGAGATTCTTCAGCGATAATTGAGTAATTGAGGATTTTTTTTTTGAAAACCTTTAAACGTAAACATTCTAAGTTCACGTTATTTGTTTATTCGCGGATTCATCATTTGGTATACTTTTTATCGGACGATAGCAAAAATGTACACTGAAAAGTAGAATGGCCCAATTACGATTTCTATTATTTTATCATGTTAAGCAACAAATAAACAATATATAATTCGGGTTGACTAATTTTTAATACTGTATTAACCTTAAAAGAATCAAGGTTTTAGTTTTGTCAAATCAAAAATCTCATTCCCGTCCCCGATGAGTAACGTGCAAGTTTTAAGTTACTTGTGGACATCCAAAAGCGGCATGCACCTACCCCTTGCCAGTCCCGCTCAGTGTCGTGCGCAAGAGCTCTGAGCGGACGGACCCTAGTCACCTGGTTATAAAAATAACGACGATATTGTGGCACGGAGAGAACTTTGGTATTGCCTAAACTTCATCGCCATCCTGCAATTTATTGAGTAAGTTTTTTTTTTTAAATATTGGTGTAAGTTAACCGAGGTCCTTGTATTGAATTGTTATTACATATTAAATCTAGTAGAACAGGCACACAGGCAACATAAGCAAATTAGGATCAAAGGGCAAATATTCATTACCGTCCAATTCATTACCTTCTATTTTGCGTTTTTTTTTAATGGAAAGTAATGATAACCTTTGGTAGGGAATGAATACCTTTCTGTTCCCAAAATAAACCAAGCTTTTCATGTGTATTCTAAGATTATAAAACCAAAAGTGAGAATGTATGTTAATTTCTTTGATCGCCTAAGTTTATCAACATTGTTCTGAGAAACAGCTTGCAAACGTTTTTTAAACAAACAGTAATGCGAGTTACTTTTAACTTAATATATCATCCTTTTTAGGTTTCCGTACCTCAAAAAAAAGAAACGGAAAACTGATAGGATCACACGCGTGCCTGTCTGTCCGTAT
Source organism: Acleris laterana (assembly GCA_963966035.1). Lineage (NCBI taxonomy): Eukaryota > Metazoa > Arthropoda > Insecta > Lepidoptera > Tortricidae > Acleris > Acleris laterana. The sequence continues at coordinate 2,370,631 of OZ014451.1, forward strand.
GTCCGTCTGTCTGTCCGTCTGTGTGACAGCTAATTTGCTTCAAAACTACTGGACCGATTGAGTTGAAATTTGGTACACATAATAATATAAGTCGGTGACTTCAAGAAGTACATGTAATGTAAAAAAAATGAATATTAAGCATGGATGGCAAATTTAATATTGCTGCTGCAACATGGTTTTTTCCAATGATTTAATCGAGTTTTCAATTCTACTACTAAGTACTATTTATTCTAAAAGTGGTTGTGGTTGTTAGTCCAAATCCCATATTATATGTATTTTGGTCCCTTCAGAGACTACAATGGCAAAAACAAAGAAAAAACATACAAAAGATGAAAAACTTACCAGAGATAGATAAAAAAATAGAAAACGCCAAAAATATGAAGAAATTAAAAATAACCCAGTACTTTATAAAGTTCAAAAAGAAATAGAGCTATTAAAATACCTAAAGAAAAAGGAATAGAAGCAAATTTGTAGCATTAAGGACATAAGTGCAAGAGCACAATGTAAGCAAAGAAAAAGATGGAGAAAAAAATATCAATATTGTATTAAACAAATAGCATTATTTATATTATAATTACTTTACTTAAAAAAAATTTTTTTTAAAAGCAATTAAAAATTATAATTGCCAATTTATATTTTTATCACGCGAGGTTTTGTTTTGACCTCATTTGTACAATTTGTTAATTGTACAAATGTAGTATAATTATCAGTTATGTTTGTGTTAAGTTATGCTTATTTGTTACGTTTCATTTAAAAACCTTAAGTTATTACTTAATTGTGGCTGGCTTAGTAAATAAAAATTATCCCATTTCTGATTGTTATAAAAAGTTGATAATGTAAGTTGATATCGACATTCCAAGGAATAGGTAATTTGTATTTATCTAACCCTAAATCTAACATTTTGTATTTTGGATTTGTTTGATTTATACTTATTTCAAAGGCTGATTAAAAATTATACTCCCTAATATCTTTTTATTAATCCATTGAACGCATCCAATCTTATTATCAGTCTCATTTTCCATATATGATCATACTTTCACTCAATTAATTTCCTTCCATGCGGTTTTCATCACCTTCCAAGTGTAATTCATTACCTTCCAGGCGATTTTCATTACCCTCCTAGGGTTCATTACCTCCCGTCACTTTATCATGAATATAATTAAGTTATAAAGATGCCTTTCATTGGTATCTATTGTTTTTAAATACATGAAACTTCTTATACACCGTGTTTTTATTGATTTACGATAACTTCGGCATATTGTTAGGTACACGTATAGAAACTACGTGGTACATTAGATTTTCCAATATTGCAAAAAAAAAAAATTTTTTTGTTTAGAACAAAGTAATTAAATGTTTTGTCTTCAATCATTCTAAAAGGGTCTTTAGAGTTAACTCATAGTTAGTGTCAAATACGTCAAGTCAGCGTGACATACACACACACAAGTAAAGATAACACTTGACAGGTGCACGATCGCTTGACTTGGCGGGAAGTATCTTGCTTACTGTGTAAGAGGTCACCGGTTCGATTCCCAGGTGGGTCTCTTTTATTTATTAGAGATTTTTTTATAAGTTCATATTTTAATTACCCAGTATTTAACAATAACGTGCGTATCATAATTACATTTTAGGATAGTTACATTTTTATCGTCGGTTGAGTGCAAACAAGCACCCTAAAATAACAAAACAAAGTGAAAATGTCTTTATTTCTTAAATGGATTTAGCAGATTGCTCTAATTTTTAATATTCTCATTCATCATAACTAATTACTTAATGGTTTATAAAATGAAAAAATTCGTTGCGTTGTTTAAAATAATTTTATTTAAAATTTAGAATAAATGGCCGCACAAACATCAACAGTCATTTTATTTATTAGGCACCTTATGATTTATTACAATAAAAAACCTAGCATTACTTAAAACTGTAAAAAAAACATATCAACGGTATCAAACAATGAGTATAAAAACAAATATCGTGCGTATTTACAACGGATTTCACAAAACTGTTTAGAAATCCTTCAAGCGGCATGGTCTGCAGATCATAAGTTATCACAAAGAACGAAATCACCTTCTGTTGAGTAACAACTTTTCAAGTATTTAATTCTAGGTGTACAAATAAACATACGGGCACTTTTAACACAGGATTAGCCAAGCAAAGAACGATACTGTGGGTGACCGAGGCAGAAAAAACAAGAGCTTTGAATAGTCAATTATGTACGTGTCTCGAACAATTTTTTTTTCTAAAAGAGCACGAAATTTGGTCAGAACATCTTCGTCCGCGTGGAGCTCGTTTAAACTGTTCCCGAGGGATCAGTGTAGCCTTTATTCATCCTGAAAGTCCGTTCTAACTATTGGTGACACAATGTTTGAAATCGGCACAGTAGTTTTTGAGTTTATCCATTACAAACATACACACATACAAAAATACAAACCTCTCCTCTTTATAATAATAGTTAATATGTTTATCCTGAAAGTCCCTTCTAACTATTGGTGACACAATGTTTGAAATCGGTACAGTAGTTTTTGAGTTTATCCATTACAAACATACACACATACAAAAATACAAACCTCTCCTCTTTATAATAATATGTTTATCCTGAAAGTCCCTTCTAACTATTGGTGAAAGATTTTTTTAAAATTGGCACAGTAGTTTTTGAATTTATTCATTACAAACGTACACGCACATAATCATTGGATAGCTACATTACGAGTATTAATACGTTAACCAAAGAACCTTTTATGATAGCTAAGTACCGAATGTGAATGTTTGAACCATCAAGAAGCCTAAGCTATTCAACCTAAACAACCAAATTAAATTTATTTAAACTAATGTGAATGATTTTCAAAATGACCACCTTCATGCTCTAAACAAAGGTGTAATCGTGTGCGTGGTATCTGACGATTTAAATTAACTTCAGTAGCACGCATGTCATCAGCTACTTCCCGAATCCTTATGAGTAAATCTTCTCGTGTTGAAATTGGTTTTGAATATACACGCTCTTTAAGAGTTCCCCAGACGTAAAAGTCCAGGGGCGTTAGATCGGGAGACCGGAGGACACCAAGCAAGGGTTGGACTACCGCGTCCAATCCACCGGCCGGCGAAATTTGTATTTAAGTAAATATTCGCGTACGCGAAGAGCAAAATGTGCAGGTGCCCCATCATGCTGTATCCAATGTGTACGTAGCGTTTGTAATGGTAATTCTTCAAAGTAATCCATAGAATGGAGAGATTGTAAAAATTCCAAGTAATTTTCACCGATCAGTCTGCTTGGAATTTCTATGGGACCTATCAGTTGGTTATTTAAAATTCCTGCCCACATATTGACCGAGAACTCATGCTGAAAAGAAGACTCTCTGGCTAGTTTAGGGTTGTGCTCTGACCAATGATGGAAGTTTTTTGTATTCATAATACCTGCTCTTGTAAATTGTGCCTCGTCCATCCACAATATTTTCCCGATGAGTTGTGGATCTTCTGTCAAAAGTGCGTTCATTCGTTGGCAGAATGCAATTCGTGAAAAGTTATCGTGCGACAAAAGGCCTTGCACTTTGCGATAATGATATGGATGTAGACCGTACCGCTTCCAAACTCTCCAAACCTTATCGTGATTTACATTGTAAATTTGCCCCACACGTCTTGTTGACAAGGTCGGATCTTCAATTATTGCGTTCACGATCCCGTCTTCGTCCTGTACTGTCAAATTAATATCCCTTTCGTGAGGAGTCTGTTTTAAACCCTGTTCTCTAAATCGTCGGTGTAACTGTAACAATAATAATTACGGTTTGTTTAACATAAAATAATCTTAACATAGTATAAATTAAAGTCGCTTCCGGTGTCTGTCTGTCTGTCCCTATGTATGCTTATATCTTGCAAACTACGCAACAGATTTTGATGCGGTTTTTTTTAGATACTTAGAGTGATTCAAGAGGAAGGTAAAAAAATAATAAAGGAAGGTAATATTCCCTCGGGAACCGCGTAAACGAGCTCCACGCGGACGAAGTCGCGGGCAACAGCTAGTTACTAATAAATGAAGGAATAAAGTACACATTAGAAATACTTACATTTATGAACGTATGAGGGTTAGGCGTCCGTCGGTCGGGATAACGCCGCCTATATTCTCGTGCCGCTTCAGAAGCATTGCCGGGCCATTCTACTTTTCAGAGTAAATTTTTGCTATCGTCCGATAAAAAGTATACCAAATGATGAATCCGCGAATAAACAAATAACGTGAACTTAGAATGTTTACGTTTAACGGTTTTCTAAAAAAATTATCCTAAATTACTCAATTATCGCTGAAGAATCTTGGTAACTCAGTGGTAAATTGCACATTTTCCATAGAAAAGGCGGGGACATCAACGTCCACTGCGTTACTCACTTTATAGTTATTACCAATAACTTTTTATGAATTAGGTTAATTCTATATATAAGCTTATTGACGTCCCTTTTCTAGTTTTAAGTTAAAAAAAGCAGCACTTTACCGTTTGTTGAAATAAAAATAGTTTAGTGAGAGCGTGGCTAAAACTTATGTACAACGAAAAGTAGAATGGCCCTGCCGTCACATAAGCCGTAAATGAAGTGCATTTCAGCTTCTTCCTCAGGACGATAATTAAAACGAGGCATTTTTTATTTACATTTCCATTTCCTTGACATTGTCAGTTTACATTGACACGTAGGTATTCAATATCATAGACATAATCATTAGTGTGTTTATGATTATTCGTAAATAGGTTTTACTAGCCCTCCTAAGACTTCGCGAATTAACGTAAAGCAAGATAGAAGATAGGGCGTCGTTATAGGCGGTTTAACCCTCTTTGATGAAAAGAGACAGCTTTCAAAATACAGCAGTTACTGAGGACTAGGAAAACCAACTTGAATTTCATTCAATTTAATGTCATGTGAATACTCGTATACGTAACATAAGATACCTATTTTCTTTAACCTTCGTGTTGTACCTATAAACCTAACAATTGAAAACTCTTTACTCATAATAGGTAATTAAAAGAAAATTGTTAGGTATCAATTAAGAGCCTTTTACATTAGTTTAACGTGATTAACTGATTCAATTAACTCCTCACATTCCCTTATTCAATTCTTCATGCGGACAAAAGTAAAAAAGATTCCCTCACAAACCAAATTAAAAATAACACCATTTCTTCCGTCAGACCTTTTGATTCACAAATGCGTCCAAATTTAAAAAATAGTAAATCTTATTTTCAATGTTCCAAAGTGAAACAAATAGAAAATAAACTTTCAGATGGGAATGTTAGCGGTGCTGCCCGACTACTGTTTTCAAATGACGACTTGGCGACGCACTCCGCAGAGACCTTTGCTGCTCTGAGAGAAAAACACCCAATTCCCCCCGACTCCTCTCTTTTTCCAGACCCTCCCGTATCAGATGACATTGTGTTATCTGTAAATGAAGATGCCGTCCAGCAGGCTATTATGTCATTCCCTAATGGTTCAGCCGGCGGCTTAGACGGACTTTCACCACAACATCTCAAAGATTTAACCACCTCGTCTTTAGGCGATGTGGGAAATTCTTTGCTACAGAACGTCACTGCTCTGATTAATCTTATGTTGTCAGGTCGCGTGAATGCCGAGATTGTCCCGCTTCTCTATGGCGCCAATCTTGTGGCTCTAGCCAAAAAGGATGGTGGGATCCGCCCTATTGCCGTCGGCTGCACCTTCAGGCGTTTGGCGTCGAAACTTTGCTGCCGAAAGTTTCGAACTAGACTGTCTAACATTTTCAAACCCCGGCAGCTGGGTTTCGGCGTCAAGGGCGGTTGTGAGGCAGCTGTCCACGCTGCGCGCTCTTTTCTGTCTCGTCCGGACTATGAAGTATTTCTTAAAATTGACGTCAAAAATGCTTTTAATTCGGTCGATCGTGGTGCCCTTCTAGCTGCTGTCAAAAAAGAAGTTCCAGAATTATACAGCTATTTGTGGCAATGCTATGGGGCACCTTCAAAATTACTTTTCGGTGACAAAATCATATCTTCATGCATGGGTTGCCAACAGGGAGACCCGCTTGGGCCCGTAATTTTTAGCTTAGTCATTCATCCAATTATTTCTGATCTCAATTCTAAATTCAATTTATGGTACCTTGATGACGGTTCCCTTGGCGGGGACGCGTCAACTGTACTACAAGACCTGCAAACGATCATCACTAAATTTTCTAATATAGGCCTCTCATTAAACTTTACTAAGTGCGAAATTTATATTCCTGATCACATTTCTTTGGAAAAAAAAATTGATTTCGTCACTAAGTTTAATGTAGCTTCACCAAACATTTCGGTCCATTCAAATTCATCTTTAACACTTTTAGGTTCACCAATTTTTGACGAAGCAATCAATCCCATTATAAATTGTAAATTAAATCTGTTTAAAAGTACTTCTAACCTTTTATACGAAATAAACCCCCACATGGCGCTTTTTATTATTCGGTTTTGTCTTTTCACTCCAAAATTCATGTATTTGTTACGGAGTTGCCCAATTTGGAAATTTCCAGACATCATGGCTTCTATAGATATTACCCTTCAATCAACTCTGTCAAAATTATTAAACATTCATTTTAGCTTAAGACCTTGGACTCAAGCGGTTCTCCCAATTCGTTTTGGCGGACTTGGTATTCGATGCTCATCTAGCGTGGCACTACCTGCTTTCCTGTCCTCCGCTTATGGTTCGTTGCCTCTCGTCAGTATTATCTTAAATCTTCCACAGATACTTGACGTTGAGATTGCCAACCTGGTGGAGGCCAGGGACGCTTGGTGTGAGTCGTGTCCAGGAGTGGATATGCCAGTCAAGAGGCATATCCAAAGAGCATGGGATACACCTCGCCTCGTATCAATTCATGAATCTCTCATAAAATGTATGGGATGACATCGTGCGTTGCGATAAACCACGTGGTCAACTGTCTATATTTTGAGCGAAAGAAAAGAAAAAAGATAGTACTTACCGTGTGCATCTTGGCTAGGTGTCCGGTCAGGCCAATCGTTCAGGCGGACATGCGATTTGCCTTCAGGCCATTACAACAATGCTATTATGCATCCGGTCAGTGTTAACATCGGTTTCCCATCTCACTCACATGAATGAACATCCGTACAATTTAGGGCAATAAGCGCTACGTATTCCGATACCTACTGTACCCTACCTGTACTGTACTTACTGTACCCTTAATGAGTTAAAATTAACGTACTCGCTAGCGAGTTGAAGCTCTGTCCCTCGCAGACCTCGCAAGTATTCTTATAAAGTGCAAGAAACGGTCACTAGGGAGTACGGTAATTGTAAGTCATGGTAAGGGCACAGATCATGACAATGTATGGGGTCTCCGTGTGGTTGCCGGGTTAGAATAGTGCCACTCCATATCTTCCCGTGGATGTCGTAAGAGACGGCTAAGGGAATAAAGGCGTATAGTAAGTATTGTTAGGCGATGGGCTTGCAACCTGTCACTAATACACTGGTAAACATCTTAGCCTAAGTGTGCAAAATGTGGTTAGAGAATTATCAACAAGTTTTTAGAGTTGTTGGTAATTCTGTAGCTCTGCCTACCCCACTCTGGGAATAAAGGCGTGAGTTTATGTATGTATGGGGGCCTAAAGTTCGGTATGGTTGATATTTTATTGAATAACTTACATTTCGGTGCGTGGGAGTGGTGTTAGACGATACGATTCTGCGGCGGCACTGGCACGGCGAACGAGGCGAGCCCACAGAGGCTAATCAAGATTCTATGAGAGATAATCTGATAGCCGATAGGACAATCGGGCCTTTATCCAGTTCGCCTAACGAATTGTAGTATTTAGGTAAATGTGGGTAGATTATCATGTGACGTGTGTCAGTTTGCTGTTAGCGAATAAACCGTTCAGTTGAGCTCTGCGTATTATTTCCCAGTAGGTATTAATCAAGAACATCATGTCGTAATCGTTATCATTTTGTAAGACGAAATGTACTTAACTCTTATTCACTTGGTAGTAAAAGCTACTACAACCTATAGCAATATTGTCAAAATATTGAAGCAAAATTGCCTTAGGAAACTGAAATAAAGCCCTAATTTCCATTAAATTAACGTTAACGGTAGAGTTGAAATTATCTAGGTTTTCTATTGCGTTATCTGTAATATCTTGTGAATGTATTTATTTATGAGTGCAATTAATTCATGTATATATGTATACATACTTACATAGGTACCTAAATTGCACGAATAGCTTCGCCCAAAGGTTAACTTTTAGAGAATGTCTTATGGCATTAAGTTCGCATTTTGCATATTAACTGTACCTATCCCTTCGTTGATAATTTTTCCTAAACTGTAAAATTTGACAACTACATTTTATTTTTTGCCTAAAATATAGATCTATCTTTAAACGATAATTTTTCGACATGTGTGGCCATAAATTAAAAAGTACCTACGTTACGGAAAATTATAAAATAATAGCTTCTCATTCTCAACCCCCTGTTCAACAATTGATTGTATCATTATTTAAGTGTCTACCAAGTTGGGTACCTCACTTTTCTAAAAATTTTAAAAAATAAGCGTTTACGACGATAGTGCAGTCCCACCGGTTCCACAAGCTGCTGCCAGCATCTTTGGTATATCCTGCGGCATTGTACCAAAAAAAAATGTTGCATTGTGTTTGTAAGATACTTATACGTTGAGCGAGGAAACTGCCAGCTCTTCGGTCACCCGTGACGATTTCGATTCGTATAGCTATCACCAAATGACCTTGCCACAATAACAGCATCACGGCGTCACTTTACTTATTCCTAGATTGGATGGCCATACCACAGCAGTAGGCCCCTCCTTGTCACAGGTGTAAAAAGGACAACTTTCTTTAGCTAGTGTTTGTCGGCTTCCGGTAGATGGCGCTAGCTGTAGATTAGATCGCGCAAGCGGAGTGTCCCGTGTAAATAGGGGTATCGCTTGTGGAACCGGTGGGACTGCGCAAACGTCATAACTGCTTATTTTAAATTTTTTGAAAAGTGAGGTACCAACTTGGTACACACTTGAATAATGATACAATCAATTGTTGAACAGGGGGTTGAGAATGAGAAGCTATTATTTAATAATTTTCCGTAACGTACTTTTTAATTTATGGCCACACATGTCGAAAAATTCTCGTTAAAAGATTGATCTATATTTTAGGCAAAAAATAAAATGTAGTTGTCAAATTTTACAGTTTAGGAAAAATTATCAACGAAGGGATACAGTTAATATGCAAAATGCGAACTTAATGCCATAAGACATTCTCTAAAAGTTAACCTTTGGGCGAAGCTATTCGTGCAATTTAGGTACCTATGTAAGTATACATATATACATAAATAAATTGCACTCAGAAATAAATATAACCTCAGTAATAAAAAATTCGTCATAAAACGTATTTACTAGATAAGCTGCCACTTTGAAGCAGGGCTCGGAAACGTTATTCAAAATAACGTTTCAAAAACGTTTCGAACCGTTCTTCGTTCAACATTTTGTCCGGAACGGAAACGAAACGAGAACGTTATCAAAAACCGGTTTAATCCACGGGACGCGGCCGCGCGCGGCGTTCGGCTACAAAGCGGCGACAAGCATGAACTTGTTTAGTAGGTAATCTTAGATCTGCCCTACCGACCCTACCGTATGTTTTGATTGCATTTTCATTTCATCTTTCATCCCGATGCGTGTTCACCAATTGGGCGTTTTCAGAAAAAGTTGTTGGTTGAAAAAAGTCGTGTCCCATGGGCCATGACTTTCATGGCTGATTATTCGAATTTAAAGAAGACATATCAAATGTTTTTTTTTTATATTAAATAACTTATTAACTGCAGAAATACAGTAGAATTATGCAAATCAATCTTTATTAAATTTAAAATAAAGCCAAAATAAGAAAAAAATAGGTCCTATTTTGACGTGTCCCACACCCTCCACGCCACATTCGGAGTTAGATAAAAAATACTAAATAAGACTGTTTAAAAGTCAGCAGTTGTGTCCTGGTCAGTTATGAACCGATCTTTAATTTTAAACCGTAAAACAAGTGCGTTTACATAGAAATTTCTTTGAAAAATACAGGTTTTAATCTGTCCCGCGAAATAGCGCATGGGGAATTTCCCACATACGCGACCGTATTTTAATATGTTCCTGGCAATAAAACACCACAATACATGAAAATTCTGAATTATGGCAGCATTTTTAGTCTATGGTAGTCGTCATTTGGTTTCAAATGACAGCAGTTTGTCCGTGAAATGTGTTTAGAGTGGTCGCGTGGAGTTTGCACCTTAAATAGGTTTCTTCATACGACTCCAATTTTAACAAGGTAAGATAATCCTGTGTTTTGGATTTTTTATAATGTTATATTTAATAATTAATGCTGATTCGGAATCAAAGGCAATATTTAAAGAAAGTTCAATAGTTTATTTGTAATTTTATGTGAATGTTTGAATAGCATGGATACGTCACCTCCAAACCGCCACGGTCACGTTAAAAGAACTAAAAAGTGGCGTAATAGAATTCTTAAGCTCGTTTCATAAAGAGATTTAAAGATTATTTTAATAAAATGCCAATTATTTTATTTAACCTACACAAATGATTTTTTGCAAAGTACCTATGTTTGCCTGTCCGTCTGTCTGTGGGTTTGTTTAGGTCAATTCTTGCAATTCAGTTTTGAAGCAGTCTTTTCCGCTACTGGAATGGGCTGAAATTTGGAATACGTATGTAAACCCGATGACGATTCAATATTATGGTTTCATTGAGCTGGTATAAAGATGAAGCCGGAAGGTGCCCACGGGAACTCTGTAATTAAACAATGCAACCCCATCGAGTTTGGGCTCGTTTGTTTTGTCTTGATAAGCACTTTGATCAGAGATAGAATCCGGGGTCTGATGATAAAACAGGAAGGTGATTACTTTATTTTAAACGAATTGAGAACCTCCTTTTCTTGGTCGGTTAAAAATGATGATGATGAGTCAACGATCTCATGAGATTACTTGTTAAAATTCATTAATTTAATAAATTGTTTTAGTTTAAAAATATTGCAATATGAATGTAGCCTTATAGTTCCTAAACGCCATTTCGAGCTTCACTATACGTCACTGTCCCGTTATTAATGTGATTGAATTTCTTAAATATTTAATATTACATCAAAGATATTAGGAAGCTATTATTGTTAAACACATTCTATTTAAGTAATAATTCGTTAAAAAAGAACATTTTTAAATAATATTACCCATTCATCGCTCCAAAGACAATAATTGTATAGTACAAAGTACTGAAAGGTGGCGTTAAGGAAAGGTTTTGTCATAAAACTTCATAGTATTATAATAATATGATTAATAATTATTATTTTTAGAACACTTTTTAGTTCAAGTTTTATCAATAAAGCTTCAGAACATTTTAAACCTTTCTAGTTTTCTTTAAAACCCGTTCTAAAATGAGTGGCGTAATAGAACTTCTTACGAGCAGAAACGAAATCAAATTGGATTTTTTTACTGAAATAGTCATTATTTTATTATAAATTTAGTATTTTCATGTTGCTCATTTAATATATTATCGATTTTACTACATTATAAAGTAAACTAAAATATTTTTTTAAGTGGAATTCCTCTAACGTCACCAACAACTTTTTCTGAAAACGCCCAATTATGTACTCCTCACAGAATAATGGTACTTTCTATGTGTCCAATAATAATCTAAGCTCTAAAGAAACAAGCAAAGAAAACCGCGTCGCGTGGCTGCTAAATACTAACTGACTGGATGATATTTGTAATATTCCTACCGAACCCAGCAAATGGGAAAAAACGGTTAAAAACGTTACATGGATCAAAAAAGATTTCAATTTCGTTCTTGTTCAAAAACGTTTTCTATAACGTTATTTGCGAACGAAACCGAAACAAATCGTTCCTTAGGCATTTAAGACGAAACCGTTTCGAAAAAAATACCGTTTTCCGAGCCCTGCTTTGAAGTCTATTCCGATTGCGAGTGCGATAGACAGTAGGCCAGTGGGTTTACATGTGTAACTTTTGACATACTGAGTGGAAGAGATGGAACGAGAATGTAAACATTCTCGTTACACCAATAGCAGTCAGGTGTGGTGCCGCCAATGCCGCCTGGTGGCCTGAGTGGCCTCCTTTGAAAATCGACATTCGAATTTACGTTAGCTCCATCCCTTTCTCTCGATTTAGTCTCGAGTGACGAGTGACAGGGACTTTGATTCGAAGTTTCGAGTTTAGTGGTATGTGGCAATCATCTTGTGAGCTCGTTTGCCGTCGCCATAAAAAAACGATAAACTTACTGGCACGGATATCGTTGACGAACTCCACATTGTGGTCGATCTCGAAGTCCTCCTCGATGTCGGCTCCGGCCAGCCCGTGCTTGCGGCCCAGGCAGCGCTTGCCGTCCACCTCCAGCACCGGCATTTGGCCGAATGGAGTGTCTGCAAGCAGTAGGTACCTTGGGAATTCGTGTCCCTTAGGACCCTTTGACTTAGAGCGGACTTGGCAGCCAAAGGTTTGCAAAGCGTGTCGTGAATCTTCGTTCGCAACCTTAAACCAAGCCGGCGTTATTGTGTTAACCGAGCTAACTAGTCAGTCAGCCAGTCTATCGAGATGTGGACGGAAAGCTTCTATCCCTGATGCACTAGGAGTCGGAAAGAAAACACAATTTATAATGTCAAATGTAAAATAAATGTTTAATTTTGGTCATAAAGAAAGTAGAATACGAGTAACAGCCGTTTACAAATCTCTCTAAAACACTTAAGTACGTTAAAGTTGTCAAAAGTTTAAAGTTAAATGCATCAAAATATGCGCTTAATTAGGAGTAAAGATTATCTTAGACAACAATAGTAGATCGCTTACACTAGCTACCAACAGATGGCGTCAGTGCCAAGGAACCACCTGATTGGTCAATTCACATTTAAACTCTTTCCGATTGGTTGATTCCAACTGTTCGTTAAATTTCAATTTGAATCGCAAATAAAACTGTGCAGTCACGTGTCGAGAGAAACAAGCGGATTTTGGACAACACGGGGTCGAGACCAAGTTTTTTTTTTAATGAATACTTTGAATCAATCGCAGGGCTGAGTCCCACACTTTTGGAAGGCGTACATGAAGCCGAAGCCAACACGCAGTGGCCTTTCAGGCAACTCTAGTTAGTAGAAGCATTTTAAATTGACTATGATTACTAATAGTGTATATTGAGAACATGAATACTGGCTATAGAGATAAAATATTATTCGTGAACTATTGATAAAACTGGCACCTGCTATCATGAAATAACTATTACTAATTTATTATTGACTTATGTCGGTACATCACACATCCACGCTTGTCTTGCTAGCAAGAACGCACCAGCTTTAGTAAATTGACCACATCTAACCTAAAGAGAAATGAGTTTCTGAAATGGCACAATTTTCGTTTGTGTTTTACTTAACTTTCTACTTAAACATTACATTATGTTTGCAATAAGTGTAAAAGGTACAGCTATGTGAGAACCAGAGTCGCATGGAGCGACAGCAAAATTGTGTTTCTTGCTCAAGAACTAAATAAGTTAAAAGACAGCAATCAACTTCAGCATATTTCAAATGCTAGCCTATTTCGCCCTTAGTGAGGGCTGTGAACAAAACTTAATCTAGATCTTTGGCTATAGTATACAAATTTATTGAGGTCACTCGATCTACTAAATAAATAATAAATTAATCAACACCGGGGTACAATCAATAATAATAATACAACAGCCATTGTATTCTTAATTTACATTCAAACTTTCAGATGATTGGTAAACCAAGAAAAAAAATAGCCCATGGGAATAACGACTTTTTGAAAGTAGATTATAAATAGTTCGTTCAGACCTTTTTTTTTCTTGGTTCCAATTTAAACTATCGCATATAATAAGCATAAGTTTAAAATTAAACACTATCAAGTATCGCACCCTAAAATGAGATAAGATAGATCATAAAAATAGGAACTCATAATTTGATGAGAATTAAGCAGTTAAGCGCAGACAAAATTAATTCGGCGAACGTTATCGAAAATAGATTGACGTAAGCCAGCTAATGAGCGCTGGCGTTGTCCGATGACGACCTCAGTTTTTTCTGTCCCGCCATTTGATAGAGAGTGCGGCAGTGGGGCAGCTGTGGTCCGCGGCATCACGCAGCTTGTGAATGGATGGACTCCATCCATTTTAGGCGTCGGCCGAAAAATGGGATGAAAGTGACTCAAGTTTTTGCGTTGTTCTATATTTGTTGGACCAGCTGGCCTATTGTCTAAAGCGCTCGCAATCGACTCCAAAGCGGATCAATTGTTTTCATTTTGTATGCAGACAAGCGTTCGATTCTCAAAATGAAAACAATTGCAATTGCAATAGCCCCTCAGGTCCGTTTGTCGAAAAATTAAATGACCGTGAACGGACAGCTTAGTGTGGGTGTCATTCAAAACTATTTACGATACACCCTAAACTCTACTCAATTCATACAAAGGATTATTCATAATTCATCGAAGTATATCATTCTCATTGCAATTGGTCAACTTTGACAACAATCTACGAGATTACTAACTACTTATATCACAAAAGTGATCAGGATTATTAAAAAAACAGTGTCAATTAGGCAAGTAAGATTTCCATAACATCAAATTACATTTAGGTAAATTTTAACCTTTAAACTAAGTGGTATTTGAGAATCCTACTTTATAGCTACTGCAGAAAACTTTTGAACCTACTCAGTACACTTATACAAACACTACTAGTGACAGTTAGGTTAAAAGGTTAAAATTTACATTTGCAATAGCAAGCAAACCACCAATAGGTAGCAAATGGATTATTACTAGTTTTTTTTACTTCACACAAATATGTCATTTTTGACAGAAACTTATTTGGAAAAAAGGACTACTGGATATCTCCATTGCTCCTGAGTAATTCCAAAGTTGATTTGACGGGAGGTATCGTGTTGATATTCCGCACGAGCGCCTCTATGTTCTGAAATTTGTGGTTCGCCACGATTTCCAACACGTCTTTAACGTTATCCCACATGCAGGCCAGCAGAAAGTCTGCCCAAGTTATCTGGAAAATAAAATGATGTAATATCATTATTTAAAGTTATACAGGGTGCCTCTGACCTTAGGGCTTTAAATGCATAGATCGTTTCTACAGCTGAACCTAAACTACTTTATATCTGTAAGTTGTTAAAAATATGTCCAACTTAAATTAGATTTTTTTCATACAAATTAATGGTAATTTTCAATGTATGCGATCTAATTCTCCATTTTCCTTTAGTTCTCGTACCAAGGAAATGTCGCTCACGTACGAGACAGTGATTATAATGGCCATGATTGAATACACTGATTTTACAATTGGACTTTAACATCGGTTAATTATCTTAAGTTATTTTTTAATGTTGCAGAACAAAATTAGTTCAGTTTAGCGAGAAGCATCGATCGTTGCATTTAAAGCCCCAAGGTCAGAGACACCCCGTATAGTGGCGTCTTTTGTACAATAATGTGCCTTTTGTACAATTAAAGTGCGCATTTCAATATAAAATAGCACTAAGGTTCTGCAATACAAGTATAAAGTAAGTAAGTAGTAAGATATGAATATGACCATACAAGTGTAAAATATGACCTGTCATTTAAACTTAGTTTACATCGGCGCTGTCTTTGTTTTCTCTTTCTTACTTGTAACACCGCTAAATATTTTATCCCACATTCACACCCAGACCCGCATTTACCACGATTTGTACAAAGAAGCCGCCGCGGCGCGCACAAAATGGTGTCGGCGACTTCAAAGAGTTTTCAATACACACTATTTGAACGAAATATATTTTTTTTTACGCTGGGGAAATACATTTACGCATACCATCTGGGTCCGGGGGGAAGATGGTAATATGGGACTCACCCTCACCAACCGAGAGTGGAAGGAATACCCACTAGAAAGTAGAAACCCAGCGATCGTTCCTCCACGCCGTTGTTGACGTCTTGACGAGACCCGCGAGCTCTGCTTGCGCATTCAAGTACGACCCTCACCGAGTACATTACCGCGGGCTCTGACCTTAACCCTTAACCAGGCAAGGGACCCATGCGAACCACATAAAATCTACTCAGTAGTACCTTGTATTTTAATATCTAAGGTTGAATCTCTACTATGATGTGTGATCTGTCAGCCTGGTTAAGGGTTAAAAGAACGTCCCGGAAGATTTCAGGAATAACTTACCTTATTGCAAGCTAAGTGACCTCTGTTCGTGGCTATAACAGCATCGAGCTTCGCCAGGTAATGCGAAGCCACTTGTTGATTGAAAGCTGCTAGATTCCTCTCCTTTGTTTCAGGGTCCTCCTCTCTTTCAAGAGCATGTATTTCTGAAATTAACATACTTACATAAATGATATAAATAGAAAGAATAAGAATAACTTTATTAATAAAAAATACACTGTTTACAAAAAGTTAAGGTATCTTGCTGACCCCAAACTAGGCTGAGCCTGTATCTTGGGATCCAGAATATATATTGCTTTGAGAATATCAAAATCTAACTACTGCCACGGTAACAGTGATTGTTTTCTGGGATCAAAGATAGCCTTTGGGTATAAGTTATCGCAACAACCAATTGAATTCAAATATTTCCAGCCATTTTACTGTAAAGGAGCTCCAAACACACTTATTCACACGCAACCTCTGTTGACTTAAACTTGAACTCTCCATGTTATATGAAAATGGGAATCAAAATCTAACCTCTGCTGTTGTAGGCAGTAGGTACTATCAGACCATTGGAACCTTGACCCACCATAGAACTGTGTCACAGAGACGTTATGATTCAAGTCATAAGTGTCAAACAAATTGTTTTATAATGTCACTGTGACACCGTTCTATGGTGGGTCAGGGTTCCAATGGTCTGATAGTACCTCGAAATAAAATAACTTACTGTTCAGGAAATCAATAAAGACATCGACAATCCTGTCAATCTGCAGGTCTTCGAACGGGTCCGCGCCGTTGAGGGCATGCCCGCGGCCCAGGTACCGCAGCACCGACACGTTGTACAGGTAGTAAGCTCTCTCGAGGTTGTCTGTTGGAAATTTTAACCTTTTCAACGACACATTTTAACCTTTCCAAACATTTTAACCCTTTCCAACAGCAAATTTAAACCTTTTATACTAGCTTTTATATAACTTTTATATTTTGCGGGTGGCAGGACCTTGTGCAGGGTCCGTCCGGATCGCTACCACCATCTTATCCATTAACCTACCGCCAAACAGCAGTGTTCGCATTGTTGTGTTCCGGTTTGGGGATAAGACAGCCGGTGAAATGACTAGCATAGAGGCATTCCATCTTAGTCCTCAGGGTTGGCAACGCATTTGCAGTCTTAGGATTGCATCGCAGTCCTGTGAATGCGAATGTCTATGGGTCACAGTTTCCACTTACCATCAGGTGGCCTGTGTGCTCGTTTGTCTTCCCTATGACATAAAAAAAAAAAAAATACTAAAAGTAGAAACAATGTTAGAGCAGAGATAGAATCGTTTCACTGTAGTGTGAAGTCAAATAGGACAGTTCAGCAGGGCGCAGGAGCTACAGCCCTGGCTTTCAGCTGAACCCTGGTGTTCACCTATTCGTAGCTGAACGCGATGAGATAGAAATATGTGAGGGGTAAGAAGCAGGGTTAAAATTTTATGTGCCGATGCAAATTAATTTGTTTTTTTTTTGTTATTCTGCTATGGGAATGTGTGTAGAATATACTTTTACATTGGATAAATTATTACAACCCATTATGCTTGTATTGTTTAAAAAGTTAAAATGCGGCTTTGTAATCAAATTACAGGACTTCTCATATTTTTTTTACTTATTATTTATGACAAACATCCCTCACCTCTTAACCTCTACCACAGTGTTTGTATTGTTGTCATTTGATGTGGTATAAGACAATCGTTAAATTACTGGCATAGATGCAATTCTCTGTTCTCTCATCTTAGTTCTCAGGGTCGGCAACACATTAGCAGCCTTAGGATTGTAGTCTTAAGAATACAAATGTCTATGGTTTTCAAATCCCACTTACCATCAGATCATTGTAATAAAAAAAAACTTAGGTAGAGATATCAGGAAGTCTAAATCCAGGGTTCAGTGATAAGCAGTTATTTCATAATTTGTTCTTAAGTAAATACCATATTTTTTTTCGAAATTATGAATTAAAAGAATTTGTCTACTTCATACATACATACATACCGTCACATCCTCGCTCCCAGAGTGGGCTAGGCAGGGCTACAGAATTACCAACAACTATAAAAACTTGATAATAATTCTGTAACACGTTTTGCACCATTAGGCTAAGATGTTTACCAGCGTATTAGTGACAGGTTGCAAGCCCATCGCCTAACAGTACTACAAGCCTTTATTCCCTTAGTCTTCTCTTACGACATCCACAGGAAGACATAGACTGGCACTATTCTAACCTGGCAACCACGTAGGGGCATACTTCACTAACCTTCCTTTTTCACCGAATCCATTGCAGATATATCTTGTCCTGTGTACGCCAGTATCATCTTAATACATTTGTCAAATCCGTCAGCAGGCAAAAAACTGAAAAATAAAAGATTTTTTTTATTAATAATTAAACAGGCATAATATTTATACATGTAAACAATTTATCATACATTATAAAGCTGTTACTATATAGGAGCGTCCTCACTCATTCGCGTGTAAGAGCATTCAGCACGAACATTAGAGTGGTGTGTAAGCATTGTAATGCTCGGCTCAACATCCACACCAGTTGAATATTCATGCGAATGCTCTGTCATTTAGGTTCACTTCGTCCACATTCCCATTTCAGTCACATTCCTACTTCATCCACAATCCCACTTCGTCAACATTCCCATTTCATCCATATTCCCATTTCATCCTTTTCCCACTTCGTCCACATTCCCATTTCGTCCATATTCCCACTTCGTCCACAATCCCACTTCGTCAACATTCCTTCTTAACTAACGTAATGAAATGGGAATGTGAACGAAGTGAACATAAAGGCTCTCAGTCAGGATCCTCCGAAAGATATGCATTAGGTGTTGTTGTGACTTGGTCTGTGTCCTTCTTCACTGACATGATTTTCATCAATCTACTTAAATTTGTAGAATAGATATATTTTTTTCAGAGCTAAGAGAATGCAAACAATCACACACAGACCACCTGATGGTAAGTTTTACTTGAGACCCATAAACATTTAGTTAATGTACGAATTTACTTGTAATTGTATTTTTTTTTCATGTGCAATGAATAGTTTACATACACACATTTGCATTCTCAATACTACAATCCTAAAACTGCAAATTGCCAACCCTGAGGTCTAAGGAGACATAAAAACACTGCTTGCATCTTGCTACTAAAGACGAGAAAGCCAATCAAAAGAATGTGCAAACACTGCTGCTTGGCAATAGGTTAAAGGATAGGATGGTAGTAGTGACTACGTTGAATGTTCATTACACATTTAAGTGAGGTTTACATACTGTATTATCCTTTTGAATGCCTTAGTCAGCTCTGAGCAACAACTGAAATTCATATGAATTAAGATGTAATTTGCATAGCATAGCAAACATGTTTGGCATGTAACACATTTCATTTATTTATATATTTAAAATTTGCACAAAACACATTAAAGTACAGGTGGCAACAATGACAAATGGCAATAGACATTTGGTATTTGACATAAGGCATTCCAAAGGTTAAGAGCATGGGTGGCCGTGATAAGCCCTAGAATTAGGCTGTCCACTTATAATCTTATGTTACCAAGTTGGTTAGCCATAAATCCGAATGGACCCATAGCCATAAAAATCTTTACTTAGGCAGATGGGTAAGAAAATATAATATTGTATGTACAATAAAGACACATATACAGGGTTATTGGTAATTCGACGTATTCCCGTTAGGAGGTGATAGGGGTGACTATTTGCGGTAATTTTAACCCCCATATGCATTATGCAAAAGTGAACCATTTTTGAGTTATCATGTTTTTTAGCTTTTTTCAAAATAAGTCAAAACTGCAGCATCAAAAATTAATTTAAAAAAAAGTATCAATTTAAATTTATTTTTTTCTTCTTATTTATAAAAACAATAAAACTCTGGTTATTTATCAATATTAAAACAACAATTATCGGTCCAAATTTAAAAATGCGAGACTAAAAACGATATTATTTCTAGATTTTTTAGATATCTTTTTCCACTAAAATGCCTTAAAAACAAAAAAAATGTTATGAAACTTGGCTTGCAGATTAATTTAAAAACATAACCGTTTTCTTAGCTCTCCAAAAATGCATAACAACTAGGAACTTATTTCAAAGAAACTGAAAAAAAAATGATCACAAAAGAAGCAGGCGGAAATTTGGATTCGAACTAAACACAAGGTAGTTCTTTAAAAAACCCCATAAAATTAATTAAAAACAATAC
The DNA here is from genome assembly GCA_963966035.1 of Acleris laterana. NCBI lineage: Eukaryota > Metazoa > Arthropoda > Insecta > Lepidoptera > Tortricidae > Acleris > Acleris laterana. Next base: position 2,390,996 of record OZ014451.1, read on the forward strand.
CCAATGTCAATAAAACAAAAAAACTATTTTAAAACAAAATTTAAAACCAGTAACAGTTTAATAGTAATAACAATTAACAATTAATAATAGTAACAATTAACACATTTTTTAATTTAAAGTTCTTGCTCGAAGTGACTTCCCCTATTGCGTACGCAAAGTCGCATTCTTTTTCTTAGTTGTGACTTAACTACCGAAGTAGGTAGTCAAATTATTACGCATTGCATTTGCTGCATTTATAATTCTCGTCTTGCCCCAGACATAGAAAGCAACCGGCGTTAAATCCGGACTTCTCGTGGGCCACGGAATGGGTCCTCCTCGCCCTATCCAACGATTAGGAAAATGGCTATCGAGCCATCGCCTAACATTGACACCAAAATGTGCAGGACATCCGTCTTGCTGGTATATCATGTTTTGCCTTGTAGCCAAAGGCTTTTGCAACGGTAACAGTGAAGCTGCTCGTCATGATTATTCGCGTCGGTTTCCCAATCGCCGGTTACCCCATGTATCCGTTTTTAATGGAGTGTATAGGCGAATCCGAGAAACTGGTTGTGTTCAGAGAAGACAAATTAATGCCGGAAGACCCCCAGTCCATGTTGTTAATTGCGAAGAGGATATTCTGCAAGAATTTATCGATGAACCAACAATTTCGACAAACACCGTCGCCACACGACTCTCTGTAACACAATGGAAAGCGTGGTCTACAGTGCATAATGCAGGATTGGATAGGGCGAGGAGGACCCATTCCGTGGCCCGCGAGAAGTCCGGATTTAACGCCGGTTGATTTCTATGTCTGGGGTCACATGAAATCCATAGTTTACGACCTCTCGCCTGTGTCATCCGCGGAAGAACTCAAGATGAGAATTATAAATGCAGCAAATGCAATGCGTAATAATTTGACTACCTACTTCGGTAGTTAAGTCACAACTAAGAAAAAGAATGCGACTTTGCGTACGCAATAGGGGAAGTCACTTCGAGCAAGAACTTTAAATTAAAAAATGTGTTAATTGTTACTATTATTAATTGTTAATTGTTATTACTATTAAACTGCTACTGGTTTTAAATTTTGTTTTAAAATAGTTTTTTTGTTTTATTGACATTGGGTATTGTTTTTAATTAATTTTATGGGATTTTTTAAAGAACTACCTTGTGTTTAGTTCGAATCCAAATTTCCGCCTGCTTCTTTTGTGATCATTTTTTTTTCAGTTTCTTTGAAATAAGTTCCTAGTTGTTATGCATTTTTGGAGAGCTAAGAAAACGGTTATGTTTTTAAATTAATCTGCAAACCAAGTTTCATAATTTTTTTTTTGTTTTTAAGGCATTTTAGTGGAAAAAGATATCTAAAAAATCTAGAAATAATATCGTTTTTAGTCTCGCATTTTTAAATTTGGACCGATAATTGTTGTTTTAATATTGATAAATAACCAGAGTTTTATTGTTTTTATAAATAAGAAGAAAAAAATAGATTTAAATGGATACTTTTTTTTTAATTAATTTTTGATGCTGCATTTTTGACTTATTTTGAAAAAAGCTAAAAAACATGATAACTCAAAAATGGTTCACTTTTGCATAATGCATATGGGGGTTAAAATTACCGCAAATAGTCACCCCTATCACCTCCTAACGGGAATACGTCGAATTACCAATAACCCTGTATATAATGCTAAAATCGTCTTTTTGATAGGTAAACAATAAGTATGACAGAATTGACAGTCCCTATGCGTACGGGGAGGGTTACATTAATAAAGGGCTCAAGGTCAACGTGGAGGCGTCGCGGCTAACACTTGTTGAACAAATGTTTTGTTTACTTACATCTCTTTGCTTTCATTAGAGTCCTTCCTCGATCTAAACCATTTCCCCAAGCGCCGAAATGACATATTGGCAAAGTCACAAGTACCTCAATAGGTATCTAATATACGATCACTATAAAAACTTTAGAAGTAGAAAAATAAAGGAGATGCTTTTTAAAAGTGAGATGGACTGGGTATTAATCGAACAGCTAACCGGCTTTTCTATTTGTTTTTTTCTCTAATAAAGTCATGATAATTTTGTACTTTGTGCACACTAAGTACTTTTCTCTGATAGGAAATTACTATATGACTGTGAATAATACTAAATTGAATATTTAGTAACGCTGTATTATGAATTCGATGAAGTATTTGTTTGATACAGAACACGCACAAAAATAAAATAAAACTGATTGAATTAATCAATCATAGATGTCAATGTTACGGTTAGGGTTGCCAATCTTTACGCGCAGGCTTGCGGAATATTTGTATTTTAACTCCAGGACTTGCCCTAGAAAAGCGGAACCCCACATCACCCACATGTATCCAGCTTAAGGCCGGGGCCGCACCGGTCAGGCGGTGGCGACGCGACAGCTACGGCAGTAAAACAAACACCTTTCAAGCTATGATGGCGGCCGCATTGATTAAGCGACAAGCGACAAGCTTTTAATCTCATTTTGATTTCGTCACTCATAGTATTCAAATGTTTAGTAATTGTAGTACATGTAGCATTGCATGTTTAGGAACAGCGACAAGCGGCGATATTTTGATTTTCGTAAAGCAACGGCGATTCAACGGCGATCAAAAAACAAATGTAAAAATGCATGCTGTCGCCTTGCTGTTTACCGAGATACTGCCCGCTGCTCGTCGTCGCGTCGCTTCGTAGGTGCGGATATCATTTTATAATCCGTCGCGATGTTAAAATCGTGTCGCCTGGTCAATGCGGCCAGCCAATTCGCGATGTATGAGGGATTCGCTTGTTCATCGCTACTGTTAATGCGGACACCAATCAATTCGCATCGCTGTCGCGTCGCCGTCGCATCGCCGTTGCCAGACCAGAGCGGCCCGGCCTAAGGCCTAGTGTAGGAAGACGAGATATCAGGCGACGGATGAGATGAAGTCTCCGTCCATTTTTGTTTATGGTCTGTATGACCGCCTCATAACATGTCTCAATCTTATAAACTCAGTTAACTCTTTGGTGTAATATAATAATATCTGTTTAAAAAAAAGGTTCACTGACAGCCTGCGTACCTACAACATATCCTACAATCTACAATCTGTGGCTCAGACATATCCTATAATCTGTGGTCAACACCTTCGGTCAACACAATTTTTTTGGCGCATAAAATAAATAAACTACTTTTTCTTCGTGATTTACGGGAATAAATTATATTTTAAGCCATATTGAATTAACGTTTTGAACGGCAGCATGAGCCAAAGGAGGTCTAAAAGATTAACGGCACCATCAGCTGTGCTCGAAGAAGAGAGCGTAAAAGAGGAAGTTGATTTAAGCTTACAGGATGCGGTGAAGGAGTGCGCTCGATACATTGTGTGTAGGGAAGGAAGTAAAATACCCATCAAGCGTCCCGACATTGCTAAGCACTTAGCGACTACTTGCCAGACTCCGTCTCATCTCGTGAACATTGTTTTGGCTGCAGCTGAAAGATTACTGAAAAAGGTTAGTTTTTAAAATTAATGAAGTATAAAATGTAAGTAAATAAATGTACTTTTCAAGTTATTCATTGAATATCCATTGAATAAAGGATATGGTTCTGCATCATACTTAATTTTCTGTCAGATTACAACCTAAGATGATTTTATCACCTTTTATATACTGTCAACTTGTTGACTTATATAGTTAAGAGCATACATCAAGATGAGTTAAAAGAGCATACATTTAACATAATTATTAAGCTAGATGTGGTTTAAACGCTTTGAAGTTGGCCCTACATCTCTTATAAATTCTAGGTGTATGGTTACAAGCTGATTCCAACCGGAGGTAAAGGAACAGCGCAGTACGTAGTTGTGCTTGCAGAAGAATGCGAGTCACCACCGTCAAGTGTGTCTGACGCACACCAGCGCGTCATGCTCATGGCAGCGCTTACTCATATATTTATGTCTGGAGGAAGTATTAAGGAAGGTAAGACCTCTTACACTTAAATGATGGTATGTCTGTGTAAATATCTTATTGTCTGTGATAGTTTGATAACGCCCAACTACCTAAATAAATAATATGCTGCTGCTGCTGATTTCACTTGGAATTGTAGGAAAAGTTCATATTTTTGTAGTTTATTGATTTCATTTGTTATGAGCCCACTATCATTGACAATACCCAAATACAAGGTCAAAGTGTGGAGAAAACGCATAATGTCGGTGATCTTGCAATACCGCATACCATAAATGTACCTTACTTGCTAAGGTGTACTATGCAACTTATTTAATTTGTTACTTATGCAGCAAAACGAACAAGCCTACGGGCCACCTGATGGTATGTTGCCTCTGAGACCGATAGATATTGTAATCTCGTGATTGTAAATTAAAGTGATTCAGTGAATGTTAAATTAAATTAACCTTAAATTTCAATTTGCGTAAGGCACAAATATGTTTCAAACTTTTAACTAAGGTCAGGTGGGGCACGTGCTCCTATGGTATGGGGAAACAGTGTCAAAACAACAATACTGACAAAAAAATATTGGTTTAAGACACTTTCCTGTTGACACACTTGCTCGTACTGTCCTTACCGATTTCTTCTAATTTTTAGATGACATGTGGAAATTCCTATCGGAAGCGGGGCTACTGGACGAGAATGATTTTGCTGGGAAAAAAACATTTGTCACTTCATTCACTAGACAAGCATATTTATCATTTACGAAGGTATCTTGCACACATATTTACCGCTGCTATTGTTAAGTATAAACTTTGGTGAGATGTCACTTATGAGCTGTACTGTAAATATTTATTTTTGTGTCTTATCTTTATTAATATCTACACTACACTTGACACCAATGCCGACTGTCGAGCACTGGGGTGTTATTCTCTCAAAAACAATGGACGGGCGGACGAACGAGCGAAATCACTGCGGCGAGTTTAGGCAGTCCCGTCAGAGCGAACAAAACATATTTTAGCGCATGCATTTTTAATTAAGCAGCCTTATACGTTTGATCGATCGGCAGAAGCCGTGGTGCTAAATTGAAAATGCACGCACTAAAGTATGTTTTGTTCGCACTGACGGGACTACTTAAACTCACCGCTTGGACATTCACTCGTCCGTCCGCCCGACCGTCGTTGTTGAGAGAATCCCTACCCTGCATATGACCTCCTGGTTTATGGCGGGCCTTAAAATGCCATGTAGCAGTTAAATAAATAAGATACAAACTATATTGTTAGTTCAAGGACCGGAATTCTTCATAGCAAAAATCAAACTTTCAGAGGGAATGACCAAATTGTTTTATCGACAATTCCACTTATCGATGTTACGGAATATTATCGAATATCGACTTATACGATTATTCTGTAACATTTGACCTCTGATAAGCAACCTGCATCTCCATATTAAAATAAATCGTGCCCACGTCACATATGTCATTTACGTCGCTTAATTGTCATAAGTAATTTCCGTGCCGTGTTACTAAAACGTTCTGGAACGACTTGTGCATCAGCAGTTATCCTCTTACTTGTCCAGGAATGACCTCCTCAATCATTTTCAATCTGGTTTCCGCCCCGGTCATAGCACGGCTACCGCTCTCGTCAAAATTACAGATGACATTCGTCTGGGGTTTGACAACAGAAAGTTAACCGTATTAACATTGCTGGATTTCAGCAATGCATTTAATACTGTTGATTTTGACGTCTTGCTTGGAATTTTGCGCTCCCTTAACATATCTCCTGCGGTAATTGAATGGTTTCGTAGTTATTTAGTAGGTCGTCGGCAACGATTAAAGGTGGAAGCTTCCCGATCTTCTTGGTGCAGTACGCTGGCTGGCGTTCCGCAGGGTGGCGTGCTGTCTCCTCTTCTTTTTTCTGTCTTCATCAACTCTATCACACATAGCCTTTTCTCTTCCTATCACCTTTATGCCGACGATCTGCAAATTTACTCCCAAGGCGTGCTCGGTGAACTCAACTCACTTATCGATACCACAAATAACGATTTAGCTCGTATCTTGCAATGGAGTAATGGTTTTGGTTTGAGAGTCAATCCTGCTAAAACTCAAACTATTATTTTCGGCAGTCCTAAGTTTTTGTCCAGGGTTGACTTTGCAACTCTCCCGCCTGTTTATTTTGATGGGGTCCTTATTCCTTTTTCGCATCAAGTCAAAAACCTGGGTATCATTATGGACTGTTCCTTGTCGTGGGTTCCTCAAGTTAGCGAGGTTAGCAGGAGGATGTTTGCGTCAGTGTGGTCTCTTCGGCGGCTTCGTAACTTTCTCCCTATCGCGACTAGAATTGCGCTTGCTCAGTCATTACTTCTCCCTATTTTAGACTATGCTGATGTGTGCTTTTTAGATCTTACTGAGGAGCAGCTTAACAAGCTTGAGCGAATTCAAAATTTATGCATTCGGTTCATATTTGGTTTACGCAAATATGACCACGTCTCTTGTTTTCGTTCGCAACTCAAGTGGCTTCCTATCCGTTTCCGCCGGTACTTTCACATTCTTAATCTTCTCTACTGTGTTCTGTTTATCCCTGCAACCCCCCGTTACCTCAAGGAGCGTTTTAACTTTTTTAAGTCGGTTCGTTGCTCACAAAACTATATTTTAACTGTACCCTCCTCTTCATCAAAATTTTACAACAATTCCTTTACTTTTCAGGCTGTCCGACTGTGGAACTCCCTCCCTGTGGAGCTGCGTCGGGCTAAGTCTTTGCCTATTTTTAAGAAACTTCTTCATGAGCATTTTTTGTCGCAGTCATAATTGTACTGTCTCAGTTAATTTCTTTGTCGTGTAGCTGTCTTTTTTATTGTTTTCCCTGTTGTGGATGTATTGATATTCATTTATGTATTTATATATATTTATCTATTTATTTATGCAAGTCATATATATATTGTATTTATTTGTTTATATATTTATTTTCTTATCTATTTATTAGTACATATATAGTGAGCCTATATTTATCACTTTAGCGTGAAGTTTGTACCACCTACCTCGTAAAATGTTTTAATCTGACACCTTATCCCTAGTAAGGTTGTCTGGAAGAGATCGCTAATCAGCGATAAGACCGCCTGTTGTTTACCTGTGTTGTTTTTAATAATGCTGTATCTCTGTATTGTTATTGTTTGGTGTACAATAAAGTGTTTTGTATTGTATTGTATTGTATTGTAAAATGGTTAATTGGTTCCTTTTTTTTTTCACATTTGTGCACTTACACAACCTGGTTTGGTGCAAGTCCATATTTGCTCGTCATGGGATACCAATGACAGTAGTGTCAGATGGTGGTCCTCCGTTTCAGTCACTAGAATTTAAAAACTTTTGTTATGAATGGGATATAGAGCATGTTAGAACAGCTCCATATCATAGTCAGTCAAATGGTCAGGCAGAAAGTGCAGTGAAAATTGTTAAGTCAATGTTAGAAAAATGCAAAGAGACTGGTTCAGTTACACAACCTACTTAAAAGAGTGTGTATATATTTAAAATCCCTTCAATTATTGGCGACGGGAATTAAGTGTTTGAGGTCCTCGTCACTGTCTTGAGTTAACTGCGTAAAATGAATGGACTATGGCCACTTGTTCCTGGTTTTTCGGAGTAAATCGGTTTCTTAATTTATTGATCCATTTATGACTGGAAAATGATCGATCTACATCTACCGATGTCATGTTAATGACTCATTAAGTGACATTTATTTATCCATAGTCGATAAAACACTGGTCAAACACTCTGACAGTTCGATTTTTGCTATGAAGAATTCCGATCCTTGATTGTTATACACTTTAGGTCGGCGGCGGTGATCTGGCGAGAAATATGTTTGAATGGGGCAAAAGGGCCACTGAAGAGGTGCCCAAGATGTTCTTACTGAATAAAATGGCCGAGGTTTGTATGTTTGCTTATCCCTTGCCAAATTTCACAGCCTTCCCAAATATATTGTCATTACTTTGAAAAAAACCTCGTATCTCATATTTCCGGTAAGAGAATTAAGTTCAAGCTCTTTTTCTGAAGTAGTTACGATATGTTGTTTTAATGTTATTCAAATGAATGTCTGTCTATTGTCCCTCAGCAGAATACTCGGGGTTTGCAACAAACCAATCCTTAAGTATTGATCCTTATCTATACTAATATTATAAAGGTGAAGAGTTTGTTTGTTTGTTTGCTTGAACGCGCTAATCTCAGGAACTACTGGTCCGATTTGAAAAATTCTTCACATAAACCGAAGTTAAGCGAGGGCGGGTCGCTAGTTTATGATATTTGTGCCTTTTAAGAACATGCTCTTGGCTTTGTCTAAATATTGAAGAGGAGATGCAGGTGGTATGGGTTAAAGTCAAGTAGACAGTGTAAATGAATACTGTAATCAATCACGGGTTAGTTTACATTTAATAATTATTTTAAATGTATTTTTTAATATAAGTTATAGTTCCCATCTTGCAAAAAAGCCGCTGGCGATGTACAGTCACCCAGTAAAAATGATTTGATGTTCAGTTTGAAGTATATTATAACAGGGCACTAACGTGTGGTTAACATTCTCATTCGGGTATCTACTGTACGTGCGGGACGGAGGAATACTCCGCCGCTATCATAAGGTGGCGGTTCGCGCCGCGACAGAGACAAGCGACCGAGACATAAGACCGCGACCGGAGACCGCGACCGTCACTTGACTGTAGGCAACATATGAGCGACAGTTCGCGAGCGAGGCTGTCTGTCTCGCGTCTCTGTATGTTGTCTCTGTCTCGCTCGCGAACTGTCGCTCATATGTTGCCTACAGTCAAGTGACGGTCGCGGTCTTCTGTCTCGGTCGCTTGTCTCTGTCGCGGCGCGAACCGCCACCTATAGAGGTAGGGAAGCAGAGGGGGTATAAAAACGGCTAATAAAATAGTACTCTTCGCACCTGTTACAAATGCCCTTCGTGAATAAGAGTCGTCTATATATGACCGCTTTCCATTGAATTTTAAAATTGTACCACTTTTTAGGTGTATCAGTGTGTGACTTTGCATTAGTGTGCGTAAGTTTGCAGTCAGTGCAGTGATGTGCGGTTTATCAATATTTATGGCTACAAGTTGTGTTGTACACAGAAGAAAAAGGTGGTACAGTAAAACACAACTGATATGACTTACCGATGTACCTACCTGCGCAGTTGTAATTTTTTCGAAGCGCGGGAACCAATCAGCGTGGCGTGGTTGTATTCTGTCCTATTATTGGTTATTAGTGACGCCACGTTGACGCGCGCCCGCGTGTCATTCAGTCAGCCGTCAAACGTGCGTGAATGAGATGGACGCAATTTAATTTGCACCTTATAAATATTACTTACAAGTCTGATCGTGGGTTTTAATCTTGCTTTCGGAAATCATCGGAATCGTTTGTGTCTGCCTCAGCGAACGAAGATTCACGACACGCCATATCGGTTGTGTTCTAATATACGCTTGACATTTGGCCCCACGGGATCTATGTTTTCCTACATCTATGGCCGCTATGCATATGCGCGCACGCAATTGGTTGGCTTGGCGACTGTATCCATGCCAAGACATATCTCTTAAATTTTCGCTCATCAGCCTTTTTATTATTATTAGCTGAACAATTTAGGCAATGTTACCCCCTAGGGCTAAAGTAAGTGTTTACTGTATAACTTAGCAGATAAATAAAACTTGTCCGTGTCACGTGACAAATAAGTACCAGTAAGAAAGTTTTTTATTGTATGTTTCAGGCATTTGAAAAAACCCCGGACCACTGGTGTGAACAGCATAGACAAGCCAGAGAAGAACAAGAACGAAGGAATACGTAAATCAAAAAACTGTGCATAGTCAGAGTAATATGAACAGTTTTTTAAATTTCCTTTTTAATAAAAAAAAAACATGATTCCAAAGTAAACGTTGATTACTAAGTTTGCTGTTGATTTTTTATTTGCTGTTCAGTAAAACCATTACATTCTACTAGTTCGGCCCTCTTGGGCACTCGGCTCACTCTCTTTGGCGTCTGTCAGTTTGTCATAGAGGTAGGAAAGCATAGAGTATAAAAACAGCTAATAGAATAGTGCTCTTCGCACATGTTACAAATTTAATGCCCTTCGTTAAAAAGAGGTCTATACGAGGACTGTTTGATAATTACCCGTTTTCTAAAATGTATATTAATATCACCGAAATATAATCCGAAAATAAGTATACTACCTTTTTAAGCCATTTTCCAGAGGCGGGGTAGGTAATTAAAATTAAATGGCTTTCTTTTATTTATTTTTCTTAATAAGATTCTGGTTTTTGGAAAGAAAAATATGTAATAATAATAATAATAATAATACGTTTATTCACAGTTCTTGCTTACAACTAAATACATAATATTCTTGTTTTTTGTGATGAAGTAAAAGTAAAAATGCAAGCGGTTTACCATGAATGTGCTCCTATGACAACCGTCAGATATTGGTATAACGAGTTTAAGCGGGGGAGAACAACCGCCTTTGATAAGGGTCGTCCAGGCCGGCCAATTGACGTGACTACAGACGATATGGTTAAGAAAATTTAAAATATCGTTTTAGCCGACCGCCGAATTAAACTTCGAGAAGTCGTTGATGCTGTAAACTTTTCAATCGAGACGGTACAACACATTAGAAGAAAAATTGGGTATGAAGAAAGTATCGGCGAGGTGGGTTGCCAACTTTTTTTCAAGGAAATAACGTATATATTTATTTAATTATTTAAACTTCTTTGCACAAAATACAATAAAGTACAAATGAGGGACTTAATGCCCAATGGTATTATCTACCAGTCAACCAGTAGGCAAAACAGAAAAAAAACTAAGGTCGGTGCGAAGAAAAAAGCGTAAATAGCGTAAGCGTATATACCTGTCAGACGAGTATAAAATGAAGCAAAATAACGTAGGATACGTTATTATAAAGTACGGCTGGCAACCCTAGGTGGGTGCCGCGTTTACTCACGGAGAAGCAAAAACGGAACCGACTGACACTTCGGAGCAGTGTTTGGCCGTGTTTAAACGTAACCCGGAGGAGTTTCTGGACGAAACGTGGGTTCACCACTACACCCCGCAAATGAAAGAGCAGTCGAAGTAGTGGAGTTTACCGGGTGAACCTGCTCCAAAGAAAGCAAAAACCGTCCCATCAGCTGGAAAGGTAATGGCGACCGTTTTTTTGGTTTCGCAGAATATTAATATTATACCTACATATTGACTACTTAGATAAGGGGAAAACGATAACAGGGCAGTACTATGCCAATTTATTGGATGAATTTGACGCCGTGTTGAAGGACAAACGACCCCATTTAAAAAAGAAAAAAATACTGTTTCATCACGACAACGCCACGACTCGTTCGTCCAGAGTTGTGACGGTTAAATTAGCACAGTTAAAACTAACTTTGGACTTGTGGCAATAAATAATGGCACCTCGTTATTAAGGTTTCTAAATGGACTTTTACAGATGCCAAATTATAAGTAACGTTCCTGCAAATGTACAAAGGAACTTAAAGTATCAGTACTATTTGGCTTAATTTACTAGTCTATTAAAAACACGACACTAAACCAAATATGTGCATGTGTATTTGTGTAAGTATATGATTTACATTTTCTTGCTCACAATTTTTACAGTATACATGATTAACGATACTCTTTGCCTGAGATCGAAGGGCTTTAAGGGCATTTTCCTGATAACTAACGCTATATTTGAGTACAAACCACAAACAATAACAAATTCTGACTAGCGGTAAAATTTGAAGGTGACGATTATTGCCGTATGAAAAACGATTTATTTTAACTTTTATTTTTTTCATGTGATTCTGTTAGACCTACAGCGTCCCGAGTGGGAACTAAAGCCCCCACTATCTTCACGGCTTTCAAGAGCAAAATACTACACTGATGTAGCATTTTGCAAGGCTTGCAACTTTAAAATGGCTACAAGATTGTCAGCGTGTTTTTTTTAGTTCTTTTAAGCACCCATGGGCACCGAAATATATATTTATTTATTGATAGTATAAACTATATAATATATTACGCGAAGCCGATTTTTGTTCGAAGGTAGGTTAACTCCAGCCATGTCACTCGTCATTTGAGACTATATTGAGAAAAAGTAATGGAGCTACCGTAACTTCAGATTTCGATTTTCAAAGTAGGGCTTCAGGGGCCGATTTTTGATTTTCGAGTGTTCGAAAGTGACAAAAAATAATGAAATGTTATTTTTCTCAAACATGCTCGGAAAGAACGGTTTTCCGATTGAAACACAAGGACGGAAAGTGCTTCATTTTACTCCTAGAAGTAAAAAAAACCATATGAAAACACTCCATGCACAAACACATCTTTCCGTCCATGTCCCTATTTTTCTTAAAAATGCTGTCAATTTCATACAAAATCAAAAGGACCAAGACAAAAATTCGAAACAGCCAAGGTAACTGCTCGCTTTTTTAGCACAGTGCGTGTGTTTATTTTTGAATTTGCATGCCAATGTCTATGGTTAGTATTTAAAAACAATTGACAGTCGGTAACATTCGTTCATCCTGCATATGTGAAACTATTGTTGTGCGAAATACTTACTAGAAAAAATGAGCTCAAGCGACGAAAGCGACGAAATAGGTACCATACCGGCTATATTAAAACCTGAACTGGCTCCTTGAAAAACTATATAGTTTTTATTTACAAATTGCCCAAACAAGGCCAACATAACTTCTAATGTGAATTAAATTAAATAAATTGCTTTTTAAAAATGTATTTGTGTTATTTCCTCACATGTTTGAGAAAAGCATTATGTATGCCGCGGCGGAAACGAGGCTTTCCTGGCTCGTATTTTAGCAGGCCTCGCTATTGCTCGGCCAGCTAACCACCTCGTCAGGAAAACCCTTACTTTCCTCGCCTAGGCAACAATGTACTATTTCTCAAACATGCTCGGAAAACATGACCTTTCTTTTGAAACGAAAGTAAAATAAACGTATGAAAACACTTTCTGTCCATATCCATATTGTTTATTAAAAGTGCTCTCTATTGCATATAAAATCGAAAGGAAAGTGAAAAAAATCCCGTACACCCAACTTGTAGGTGCAGTGTGGGCCGGCGGCGGAGCGCTCGCGTGGAACTATATTAACTAAGACTCGTAGTTTTCAATAAAACATTATCTCTGAATTTGTCAAATGTTTTTAAAAATACTTATAATTATGTACTTAGTTGTATCATTTCCTCGCAGTTTGAGAAAAGCATTATATTTGCCTCGGCGGAAACGAGGATTCCCTGACCCGTATTTTAGCAGGCCTCGCTATTTCTCGGCCTGCTAACCACCTCGTCAGGATATCCCTTACTTTCCGCGCCTAGGCAATAATGTACTATTTGACTTACGAGCGATAGAATAGTTATTTGTTCAACAAGAGAGCAAAGTTGGTTTTTGCTGCGAGTGATGATTTTGAATCCCGAGTAAGCGAAGGATTCTATTATTGAATCACGAGCGTAGCGAGTGATTCTAGGTTAGAATCCTGAGCGTAGCGAGGGATTCAAAGATACGAGACGTAAAAAACTTTGGTCTCGTGTGAGACATACAACTTTTCACCTCAGCAGCGAGAACAACACAGCGTGAAGCTGGTAGGGCCAACGCAGGTCTTCCGTTGTGACCATTTGGTGAATACACGTCTAAATAACGACACGATCGCATATGCATCAATCACAAGCATTTTTGCAAAATACTAATAAAATAAAAAGTGGAAAAAATAAACATGAAACAGATAAAACCTGTCACTCAACTTGATAATGCCGTAGTGCAAACACAACTTTATACAGCTTTATGTAGTCTGTGGTTTTAAAAAAAACCTAACTAGGCCTTGTCTATGGCTATTGGCTATGGCGGACAAATTAACAAAAATTACATCGTCATTTACATTACATTACTTTTTTTTTTTAAGTACAATAATCCCGCTATTTTTGAAATGCGTTCTGAAACTGCCCCCGCGGTTTATGTCACGAAATTAAAGATTGTTAAAACGATAACAAAATTATGTAGATACATAACTTCTTATTTTTCATTAATTTTGTCTTCAAAACATTAAATAAAAAAAATGATTGTACCTACTGTATAAAATAGTTATAATAAACACATTTCAAAGTTTAACAGATAGTTTTATTTGCAATTTTACGGTTATGTGTGCATCCGAACGTGCGTTTCTTTTTGGGCCTGCTATGTGTGGAATTTGAAAATCGAACTTCGAATCAAGTTGTTTCTATCTCTCGCTTTTTTCCTATCGAAGTGAAAGTGACAGAACAAAGTGAAGTTCAATTTTTTCGAATGTTGTGAGTAGCCCCAGCACTGCTCACGGCATTAAAAAAAAATAATTAAAAAGCTACTTTGCCTCTCGCTCGCAGCAAAATTGAATTTTGCTCACTTTTTTTAAGCAGCAAAACCTGCTTGTTTGAGCTGCTGAGGTGAAATAGTACATTGTTGCCTAGGCGCGGAAAGTAAGGATTTTCCTGACGAGGTGGTTAGCTGGCCGAGCAATAGCAAGGCCTGCTAAAATACGACTAAAGAAATCCTCGTTTCCGCCGCGGCATACATAATGCTTTTCTCAAACATGTGAGGAAATAAGGGTGAATTGCAAAAAAAGTGTACATTTCATAAAGATGAAAACGTCCTCAACTTCAAAAATCGATAAAAAATAAATTATTGAAGTTATACGTATTATAGATATTTCTTCTTATACCGTCGTTTATATTCTAATACAATTTATACAGTTATACTATGTAACATTGACAAAAGTATTTAAAAAATCGCATTAATGAAGAAATCGTATTTATTCTCCCATACAAATTGCATGTGTCCTCACTCAACCACTCGATAAACAAAAATTCATAACTTTAATTTTTGAATTAACCGGGCACTAAAAACTTTTCAGAGTGCGTAAATACATAATGAAAATTCTAGAAAAAATGTTTTTAGATGATTAAGATATAATTTCTATACTTAAATCTCGTTTTAAAGTTTGGGGACAGATTTCGTGTTTTTGTGTAACGCCATCTGTGTAACGCCATATAGTGCATTTTAAACGTATTTATGAACGTTCCGTAATAATATTAGGTCTGGCAACTTTAGTCTGATGCTGACGCTAAGGTACGCGGTGACAGCCATATTGGTTTTCGTGCAGTGAAGTGAACAAAGTGTGTCCCAGTTTTTCGGAAAAAAATATTCAGCTTTTTGCTTGTGCTTAAAACAGGCAAGTTTATCTTTTTTTGCAACTGTTTTTACACAGTTTATGGTAAATTTAGTTGGATATTGGTTGGGCATTTGTCAATTCTAAATTCTCTTTTAATTTTTTTCCTACACGAGGTATATCGTTCTGCGGCATCGATTTTTGGTTCCTTTGTGTAACTTTGTGTAACGTTACACAGAGAATTTGAGGTTAAGGTTCGTTCATATTGGCATTTTTTACCAACTTCAAAGAAAATGGAGGTACTAACAAAATTTGTCTTGATTTTTGGATTTTTACCCGACTTCAAAATAGGAGAAGGTACGTTACGTGATTACAAGTATGTTTGCAGAAGATTTTTTTATTTGATTATTTTTCTAAATATATTGTTTTGAATTGTGGACTGTAGTTTTAATAAAATCCCTTTAAAAGTACGTAATACTGTAAAGCTTTTTAAAGGAACGCCTGGCCTAACCATACCAAGCCAATGGTTATCATGAAAAAAGCAACACTCGGAACAATAAAAAAATGTTTTTTTCGCAATTTGGAAATTTTGGGCTTATTCTAATAAAAAGTATGCGCCTCGGTCTGGACGGTGGGAAACCTTACATAAATTCACATAAGTAAACTTTCTGAAAACTACTTAATATTGTTGATTTTAAATAGACCCTATCCAAAATTTCCAAATTCTGAATGAAAAATAAAATCAGTCCTTTTTTTTAAGCTTCAAAATATAACGTAATTTTTACTCAAATATAAAAGCCTCCTTATATTTCCATTGTGTAACTTCCGTCGTTTTTGTGTAACAAATATGTGACATATTCCTTTGTGTCACGTACAATTTTTTTGCAATTCACCCATAACACAAATATAAATTTTTAAAAAGCAATTAATTTAATTTACATACATACATTAAATCACGCCTGTTTCCCAGAGGGGTAGGCAGAGACCACTTCTTTCCACTTGCTACGATCTTGACAAATTTCTTTCGCTTCTTCCACATTCATACATCGAGTCATGCACGCACGTCGGTTTCGGGTACTTAAGATTCGGCCCTTTTCCAGTATTTCACCGATTTGACTCGAAAAAGTACGCCTAGGGCGGCCCCTTCCGACCCGTCCACTCACTATCGATGTGTATATCTCTTTCGTCAATCTTCTTTCATCCATCCTTTCCAAATGACCGAACCATCGAAGCATGCCCTTTTCAATCTTAGTCAATACATTTTCTTTTATTCCACATTTCTCTCTGATTTTTTCATTCCTTACTCTATCAATCAGTTTCACTCCACACATACTACGCAAAGAGCGCATTTCAACGGCATTTACACGACTTTTATGCTTGTCCTGCCACACCCAACATTCACTACCATACATCAGGGTAGGGGCCAGCACTCCATTGTGAACAGCCAGTCGGGCTTTTTGTGAAATGTAATTTAATTTAATTCACATTAAAAGTTATGTTGGTCATGTTAGGGCAATTTGTAAATAAAAACCTTATAGTTTTTCCAGGACCCAGTTCAGGCTTTAATATAGGCGGTATGGTACCTATTTCGTCGCTTTCGTCACTTGAGCTCATTTTTTCTAGTAAGTATTTCGCACAACAATAGTTTCACATTTGGTTTCACATATGCAGAATGAACGAATGTTACCGACTGTCAATTGTTTTTAAATAATAACCATAGCCATTGGAATGCAAGTTCAAAAATAAACCCACGCACTGTGCTAAAAAAGCGAGCAGTTACCTTGGCTGTTTGGAATTTTTATCTTGGTCCTTTTGATTTTGTATGAAATTGACAGCATTTTTAAGAAAAATATGGACATGGACGGAAAGTGTTTTCATATTATGGTTTTTTTACTCCTAGGAGTAAAATGAGGCACTTTCCGTCCTTGTGTTTCAATCGGAAAAACGTTCTTTCCGAGTATGTTTGAGAAAAATATGATGAACACGAGCGGTCCGTGTCATTTGTTTTGAATTCTATTCTATCAATAGAAAGTATCATAAATTTGACATGTGTCAAACTTGTTAAAACAATAACATGAAACAAACCTGAAAACCTAGCAACGCCATAGACATCCATAGACGAGAAAGGGTTCCATTTTTCCATTTTAACCAGTCAATGAGCGAAGATAATTAATTAAGAATTAGTGAAAATAAGCGTAAAAAAATCTTATTCGCAATTAAATAATAAATTCTTTATTATGAGTGTTTTTTGACTTTGTTATACCGTTGCATACAATACTTTTTCTACGACTAGGTTTCAAATGAAATGCAAAATTAAGCAAAAAAACGTACGAATGAACGAACGTAGCAAACAACAAAATGACAAAATATGTTCTATGGTTAACTTTGTGCTTAAATTGAGGGAATGGTAATAGTACATTACTTAACAAGGGCTGTAAAAGAAAGAAAGCCCGAAATCGCAGGTATTTGAGACCCGAGCCGTAGGCGAGGGTTGTAAATATGCGATAGAGGGCTTTCTTTTTTACTGCCCGTGATGAGTACACAATTTTACGTCTTCACCTGGCCACAATGCGAGTTTTACCGTGCGCGCAGCGTGCGATAAAACTCACATTATGGCCAGGTGTTACGTAAATATAATTATTTACATTTTAATTTGACCAATCACAATACACATCGATTGTCAGTCGGAACGTTAGGTTCTTTCAGGTACGTGTTACTCTTTAACTAATTTAAATATTTAAAAACCTTTGTATTTGGTATTAACCAACCTGAATACAACTATGTATTTTAAAATCGACCTATCAGGTTACAGAATTCATTTCTCAAAATATTAGGTGTTTTTTAGTCCCTATTTCACAATCGTTAACTTATGAGAGATGTGTTAAATCGATTGTGCAGGGCTAAGCTTTCGCAGCTAGGCGTATCGTTTTATCTCAAAAACGCACAAGTGCTGTTTGTTTTGGGGCATAGACTAAATAGACTTTTCTCTGGATTATTCTGCAGACATTATGTATGTTCTTATATTAAGTAGTGTTCGTGACTATATAAAAGTTTAGTACAGGAGTAGGAAAACTTAATTTTAAAAAACTACTATGCCTGCTTTGACTTGAGATGGCAATGTAATAGTAGTTTATGCAATAGTTGTATAAGAGAGGTCAAAAAATATGAGTGGCGTGTGTTACGATGTGAGCCGAAGGCGAACATCGTAAAGGTAAGCGCCACGAGTGTTTTTTGACTTAGTTATACACCGTTGCATACAATACTTTTTCTACGACTAGGTTTCAAATGAAATGCAAAACTAAGCGAAAAAACTTACAAACGAACTCGACGAACGAAGTAAAGAACAACAAACGAGCGGGAAGCAAGAAAATGACAAAATATGTGTCTATGGTTTACTTTGTTTTTAAATTGATTGATATTTACAATGTCAAAACATTTTAATTTGACCAATCAGAATACTTCACCAAATTAAATCCACCAATCACAATACACATCGACTGTCAAACGGAACGATAGGTTCTTTTAGGTACGTGTTTCTCTTTAACTAATTTAAATCTTTTAAAAAAACTGTATTTCGTATCAACCAACCAGAATACAGCTATTTTAAAATCGACCAATCAGGTAACTGAAATCATTTCTCAAAACATTAGGTGATTTATAGTCCCTATTTCACAATCGTTAAAATATGATTAAATCGATTGTGCAACGCTAAGCTTTGGCAGCTGGCCGTATCGTTTTATATCAAAAACGCACAAGTGCTGTTTTGGGGCATAGACAAGATAGACTTTTCTCTGGATTATTCTGCGGACATATTATGTATGTTCTCATATTAGTGTTGGTGACTATATAAATGACAGATAAAAGTACAGGAGTAGGAAAATAAATAAACAAGAATTAAACAAAAAACATAGTTGTTTTGTGTTTATTGTTTATTTTTGTTCAGAAATTCTAGTTAAGACATAAAATGATTTTAAAAATATGATATGCTATTATTCCATAACTCAAATCTTCCTCTTTCGACGTGATTTTGCGTCTGAAGTGTGAACAAGCTTCAACGTGTGTCACCGACGCGAGTCGAGTAAGTTCGCGAACGGTTCGCGACCTTTAAGTAGGTAAGCGGTTTTAAAGTTCGCCAGTCTATCACCCCTTTAAGGCTTTTTATCTCATAGTGTGCTCGGTTTTGGCAGATGGACAGCGAATGTATTGATTTCCTATTTTCGCAATGGTCACAATAAGCCGGTTAAGTTTAGTTAGATAAGTACCTACTACGTACAACTGGAATAAACACTCACCGAAAACAGGTAAGCAAAACCTGACCTAAACTACATATTTATAAGGTGAATATTAAAAGTAAATAAGCCTACGAGCCGGTAGATATGGCAAGAACGAAATCAGTGTGTCCCTCTCTAATATTGCCAGGAAAAATAAATAAATAATTAGTAGTAAATTTCGAAATTGTCCTATAAATATATTGAATAAAATAATGCATTTCAAATAAGGAACAATTACATGATTTTGTATTTTTTATTAAATAGGCTTCAAATCTTTTTACACGAGCTAGTTTTAACATGATGGTAGGTTTTATTAATTTCTCAAGGGCAGCACCAAAGAATAAAATCGCGCCCTATTTCGATACGTTATCGGTTGTGTTTAATATGTTTCTCACGGTTTACTCGTAATTTATTCGTTCTACGGTTTTAAAATGGTTTAAAGGTGGAAATCAATCATTTTCTGGCTGCGGTTTTCACAGGTAAGAATAAACAAAATAAAACCACAAAATCATCTTCGTCATTGAGAGTAGGGTGGCAATCTTTTCAGTCGACAACCCTTAATTCTCTGACATTTAAAATGTATAACAACCGTGTTCAATCTTTACCAAATGTTATAGGTATTCTGAATGAAAATGCTAAAGAAAAAACTCAAATCTCTGTAGAATTGTGTCTATAAAATTTGAGGAGTTCCCTCGATTTTTTCACGATCTCGTCATCAGATCCCAACTTGATGACAATGGGGCCAATTCGAAAGCATACCCTATCAAACAATAAAATAATTTTAGAATTCGGTACATAAAAATACGAGTATATCTTGAAATTAATAACCTTCTCCAAAAAAACTTCAAAAAAAGTTGGTTAAAAATTACTACCTTTTAGTACCATAGTCGGTCACCATAGATAGAGCTCACGAGCGACGCGACGCTCTAAATAGTCGCATCCCTGCCGCTGTGGCTGAAATCGGTCAGGATCGATATATATCGATATATGTATATTATATTTAATTTTATATATATACAGGTAATACAATTTCCGTTTGTTTCTCCTTAGTAATATTTTTCTGAGGAGTACTAAGATAATCGGAAGGAATGTCTCATTAGTTGCATAAAATTACGATCACACTAATAGAGTGAGATAAATCACCCTGTGGTAACTATCTCTATCGGCTCGTTTTTCCTGCCTGCATAGTGTACATTCCAAGTGTACGTAGTACTTATTATTTTGATGTTAGATACACCTAGAATCTGTGGTTAGACATACCCTTTAATCTGTGAGTTAAGAAGCATCGCATGGAATTAGTAGTAAGTACTTACTACCGTATGAAACCAACTGAATTTCCATGGAGTTAAGAACATCCAGCCACAGATTATAGGATATGTCTCATTCAGCTTGCTTGTAACTTGTAATGATATCCTATCCTATAATCTGTGGACTTGCTTGAGTCAGGCAGGTAAAGGTAAAGCAAATTCGAATTTCGACATCTCGCCGTCTGCTGAACTACATTAGAAAGCCGTTAGAAAAGGTATTATAACATAATTACCTACTGCAGTAAAATACAACTCATTACAGCCATTTGATAATAATATTATTACTAATGTTTCTAATCTATCCATCAATCAACAATTTGTTTTACTTGTAGGTTGTTCACGCACAGTGCTGCACAAGAAAATGTATTGTGGTACCGTATTTCACGAAATGTTACAACGTGCGAGTATAGACGATGTTTACAAAGCTATGGAAAAGAGTGACTTGTCTGAAGTTGTTAACACAGCTCTTGATGCAATGACCCAAACAGGTCGCTTGCCTATTTTTCACATTGAAAGAAAGTCTGAAGCGGATTCAACAATGTTTCGCAGACAAGGTAACGATGCTTACTTGAGCAAAAAATATTATGAAGCCTTGGCGCTTTACAATAAAGCACTTAAATATGCGCCTGAGGATTCAAAGGAATTGAAATACGCTTTCAGCAACAGATCAGCGTTGTTTTTGACTGTCCAAGCTTTCAATGCGTGCGTCAAAGACATAGTAGTAGTCATGAGGATGGGTTGCCCCCCAGAAATCAAATCAAAACTAGAGCAGAGATATGACGAGGCTGCGAAAAGCATGACCTTCGATGACCTGGTGAACATACCTAAATTTAGTAATGAATACTTTAAACCTTACTGTAAACCGAGAAATCCTCAGATACCTAGCGCTACTCAGTACGTTGGTGTTGTTATGGAAAATAAAATTCCTAAAATAGTAGCTATACGTGATACGAAAGTAGGGACTGTTGTAGCAGTGGAGCCCGCTTTTGTCCATTACTTGGGTGAAGGTAACAAGGATTTTGCCTGTTATCATTGTCATAGGCTGGACTACAACTTGGTGCCCTGCTATGGCTGCTGCCATGCTTTATTTTGTAATGAGCATTGCATGCATGCATGCATGAAAGTATATCACAGTGTGGAATGCAAGTTATTGGATTTGATAAATAGTCTAAAATGTGACATCTCTGTAAGATTGGCTCTAAAAGCAGCAATTAAGATGAAGTCGCTCAGTTTTACATGGGAAAGCTTAATTGCTGCTTCTAAGAATTACGGAATATCCCGTATCGAAAACAGTACTATAAGTGAAATTTATGATAAGAACTTCATTTCTTCTTTATTAGCTTTCAAAGATGACCGCCGACATTTAATACATGGACCTATGTACAATATGAGTTTTACTTTAGCTACTATCATTTATTACTTAAAGCTTATACCAGGTTTTTTCCCGGATACCAACAAGAGGTCTGAAGCAATTAAATGTTTTGGAAGAATTACACTGTACCTGAGTTTGTTTGGCAACCCCACCGTGGTGATGAATGCAATCTCAACCATTGACAGCCCTGACGAAGTTGGATTTCATTCTTTTCCTACTTATGGACTTTTCTCATTTACTGGTAAACTGAGAAACAGTTGCACCCCTAATGTGTTGATAAGAGGGCTGAATAACCAAGTGGGTCTTGTGGCGGTGCAGCCCATCACGCGGGGGACAGAAATTACTGTTGCCTACATGTAAGTAATCTGAATTATGTGGTGATTATTTTATTTTATAATATAACTGTCATTTGTATGGGGGTGACAACTTTAGTACGTTTACAAAAATTGGTTTAGTTAGAGATGCTAGTCTAGGCTCCTCCGGTTTGCTGTGGGCTTTTAAATTGGGGTTAAATAATTGTGAAAATGAATGGAATGGAATGTCTAACGGTGGAAACACACGGCGACTTTTTGTAGAGATGCAGTTGTGTGTTTGGTACTGCTGTGACTTTCACACATTAGAGAGCAAATGTGGCAGCAATACGTAACATGCGACTGCATCACTACAAACAGTCATTGTATGCTACCTGCCTACATGTAATGAAGTAAATGAATTTGATTTGATTCAAAATAATCGGTAAAAAATTGGGAATAAAAATTCCCTCCTATGTAATTTATTTATCTTTGGTCAATTCTTATTTAAGAGGTGTTTTCTGTTTCCACTTCCACTATAAAAAAGTGTATTCTTCATTTAAATTTGTCTAAAATTATACTATTATCTGATTACCTTTACTAAAAACCGTCTATCTAAGAATGACCTTTTTGGCAACTAGGTAGTTTATTTCCCCCATAGTATAGTGAACTTTTGCTGTTTTTCCCCAGTTTACATTAGCAACAGCCCCTAGATTAAATACGTTTACATTTTTATATCAATTATACTTTAATTTTACCAAACTAAACACTTATTTTACAGGGGACACTGGTTAGACACTCTGAAGGAAGAGGCATCAATGAGAAGGATGAGAATGTTTAAGACATTCCAAATGGTATGCAACTGTGTCATCTGCTCTGGTAAATCAGAGCAAACATCCACAATACTGACACCAATTCAACAAGCGTGCTATAGGAAAATTAATATATATGAGACCTTAGACCACAAAAATCTTATGAAAGTCTACAAGGGTGCGTGCAGAGCTCTGGATATCCTGTATGATGTGCCATTTTCAGAGGAATATAGAAATGTATACGAGTTGCTGCAGACATGCTTATTGAAATTGCAGCAAGTCTGTTGTAACAATCAACTTTTGACACAAGTTACAAGTTAGAGGGCTAACTGATTAATGAACAAGGAGTAAGAGCGGAAACAGGAAGCGACACTTAGGATTATAGGATAAGATAGGATATAAGCTTATTTAATGGCTGAAATACTATTTAGGTGATGTCTTGTGGTAAGTTATAGTTAAGGAGACATACAGGATAAAATCGAAGACGTGATCAAGTGTTATAATAATTTAACTAAACATCAGTATCAACATTTAATTTTGATGGCACTCGGTAAGGGTTGCCAAAAAAAGAATTACATTTGAATATTCAATGAATACTGACGTTTATTTTAATTTTAATTATGCTGCAGCTAATTTGTACCTATATTTCTACTGTACTTATACTTAAAGAGGTTTATATTCTAAATAATTTCATAGAACCTTACTTAATACTCATTTTGCATTCGAAAAATAATACTTACATGCCAAATTAGGTAACAATTTTCAATTTAATAGACACACCAATTAAATATTAGCGAGTGTGAATAGGTCATTCTGACATTTAAAATGTGTTATATATTAAATTAATTAATTTATTGTAAACAGTGTGGTCACCCTACTTAGCAGAAATAAATTTTCTAATTTACACGAAACAACAAAACAAACAATATCTGACAAATTGTCACTTTAGTGTCATTAAAGTATAATAGTCTGAATATAATTCAGCTGGTTTCTGATCACGTTTTCGTTGTCACCCTGTAGTCTTTTCTGTGATTTTTTTTTTTTAAACGTTTACTCTTGTATGTTTGTGATAATAAATAAAATGCGTGAAACAAATGTGTTTTGGAAATTAGGGTATAATTCGTAGTAAAAATAACGTAATGTTGTTTTTAGGGTTCCGGGTCATTTTGTTGTTCGTCTGTTTTTCTGTCAGTCGAGAACCTTTTTCCTCACCTGAAATAAATATCCAATACTCAAGTCTGCAAACGCCTATAAAATCGAACTTCTAAGTAGGATTGGGACTTTTGGATGCTCGCCGTGGTCCTAGAATCCACGGAGTCCATACTTCTAAGTCAACGCATTAAAAAAAATATATATATCAGGGGACAATGTCACACCAATTGACCTAGTCCCAATCTAAGCTCAAGGCTTGTATTATGGGTACTAGACAACGATATAAATACTTACATAGAGAAATATATACTTAAATATATAGAAAACATCCATGACTCAGGAACAAATATTCGCGCTCATCACACACCAATATCTGCCGTTACCTACCGGGATTTGAACCCAGGATCGCTAGCTTCGTAGGCAGGGTCACTACCAACTAAGCCAGTGCGTCGCCAAAAAAAAAAAACACGTCCATCCGGATATTAGTCGTAATGGTAAACATACATGTCTTTACTTACAGTACGGGACGATTTATGTTAGTTTGTAGTAAAAAGGGCTAGACAAGGTTTATAAGGAGGAAGAAAAAGGGTGAGGTAAAATTATTGTCTTTCTTATTTTCACATGGCACGGGACGAAACAACAAAAGATGTAATATTTACACTTTGAAGTTTAAAAAACAACTAGAAATAGTTACAACTTTTAGATTAACATAAAACATCCCGTACTGTAAGCAAAAACATGTATGTTTAATGTTACGACTAATATCCGGATGAATATCGAATACTTACCGGGTTTTCAACAAAAACATTTTTCTACCAGTTTGTAACCACTCTATATTATGTCCTCTTGCGAAGAGTAGGTACGTATTTTGGCTCACCTTTTACACGTCGGTACTATGGAGAAGAAGCGGATCAAGAAAGAACTAACCGCAACATGACATCAGTTTTCCATATCTATTTATGGGGACAACAGCGGGCGAGTTAAGCTTGGGCCTCAAAATAGTAACATTGTAAACCTCAAGTTTAGTTAGGTGATCCTTGACTGCACCGAGCAATATCCGCGCGTTCAGTGGCGCCCTCATTACTATTATTGTGTTTTCTAATTAACTAAAAAAAAACCTTGCCATCAGATGATGCGTTTTTGTAGTGCAAGTAAAAACAAAATTCATGGGACACGTAACAAACTTTAATAACAATTACCCTTTGAGTAGTCAGCTTAACGGGAAAAGGTGGCCACTTTTTTCCGTTAAGTTGATAACTCGAAGGTGAATTGTTATTAAACTATAATTAATATACCCTAAAAATTGTGTTTTCATTTGTAGTACAAAACCATACAGTCCAATTTCAAGAAAATACTTTAGTTTATTAGAAAACACAATAAAAGTAATGAGGGCGCCACTGTACATCCGGCGAACGCTCGGCGCAGTCTTAAATAAATAAATAAAATCGGTACTCAGGTCCGACTCGCACTGGACCGACTCTTCTTTAGCAAGTACAGTCACGAGATTTAAATTGGTACCCACCTTAGGGCCAAAGTCAAACTGACATTCTACAACGATAACGTTGAGTTTCCTAAAAAGTTACAAATGACTTGACATCTCTGATGACATTGACGACTTCAAGCATATTTTTCTTGAAATGGGTCCCAAATTAACGCTTGTGACCGTACCTAACTAAGCTGATGTCCCGTTTCCTATGCGCACCTGGTACTAACCCAATGTTGCCACTCCGAATTATTTTATTGATAACACTTTCTCAATATTAGTAGGATTAGTAGGATACAAATGTGGATTGAGTACGGGTGTTAAGACTACGCCGAGCAAACGCCGAGCGTCCAGTGGCGTCCTCATTACTATTATTGGGTTTTCTAACTAACTAAAGAATTTCCTTGGAACCAAACAAAATGTGTTTGTAGCGCAAGTATAAACACAATTTATGGGATACGTAACAAACTTTAATAACAATTACCCTTTGAGTAGTCAGCTTAACGGGAAAAGGTGGCCACTTTTTTTCGTTAAGTTAATTGTTATTAAACTATAATATGACATACCCTATAAGTTGTGTTTTCATTTGTAGTACAAAAATATTTCGTCCAATTTCAAGAAAATACTTTAGTTTATTAGAAAACACAATAAAAGTAATGAGGGCGCCACTGTACATCCGGCGTACGCTCGGCGTAGTCTTAATACTTAATCCACATTTGTATCCTACAAATCCTACTAGTATTATAAATGCGAAAGTTTGTGTGTGTGTTTGTTACTTCTTCACGCTGCAACGGCTCAACGGCTGGACGGATTTGGATTAAATTTAGAGCTTATATCCTGGATTAACACAGGCTCCTTTTTATCCTGGGCATTTTCAAATTTCCAGAGGGAATTCCTTTAGTCGAAAAATACGTGGACGTAGTCGCGGGTGGAAGCTAGTTATACATTAAACCTCCCTCTTGAAATACTCAATCTATTATTGAAAACTGCATTTGAATCCGTTGAGTAGTTAAAAAGATCTAACCGAACAGACAGCGGAAGCGACTTCATTTTATAATAGGTATGTAAAGATAAAGACGATGTTACTTGAATGTTACTAAAATATTGTTTTTTCGTAAAAAGGTTGTGCGTTTGTTCGGCTTTACGGTTCAACGCCTGAAGTGATGGATGTGGAATTTAGTTCGTTCAGAAATTAGTTTTATTTATAGGGTAAAGTCACCAGTGATCAGCCAGAGACCAGACTTCGACTTATTATGGGTGGGAAATATATCTTTCATACTCCTCGCACTCATACAAAGTATAGGCAGAGGCTGACTACAGGTCTCTGACCGCTGGTGACTTTACCCTACTTAAGTCCATTACGACTAGCGGGAGAATGCGAATGGTGAGAAATAACGAACAAATGTATAGCCCCACGATACACATTTTAATGATAAACACACGCCAGCTAGAGGCAAATAGTACGTACGGCCACGAGCGTTAAGATAAGACTACGCCGAGCGTACGCCCGATGTACAGTGGCGCCCTCATTACTTTAATTGTGTTTTCTAATAAACTAAAGTATTTCCTTGGAACCAAACAAAATCTGTTTGTAGCGCAAGTAAAAACACAATTTATGGGATACGTAACAAACTTTAATAACAATTACCCTTTGAGTTATTAACTTAACGAAAAAAAGTGGCCACCTTTTCCCGTTAAGCTGACTACTCAAAGGGTAATCGTTATTAAAGTTTGTTACGTACCCCATAAATTGTGTTTTTACTTGCGCTACAAACACATTTTGTTTGGTTCCAAGGAAATTCTTTAGTTAATTAGAAAACCCAATAATAGTAATGAGGGCGCCACTGGACGCTCGGCGTTTGCTCGGCGCAGTCTTAATTTGGGAGTTTTGGAACCCACTTCAAGAAAAATAAGCTTGAAGTCGTCAATGTCATTAGATATGAAGTCATTGTTGTAGAATGTCTGATTGACTTTGACCTAAGATGGGTACCAAATTAAATCTCGTGACTGTACTATAGTACCCGACAACCGGGTAATGCGCCGTGGGAACAACATAGAATAACCGATAGTCGGGTACTTGGCCGGAAGCCTAGCGGAACTACGCACGGCCGGCTTTGAAACCTTTGCTCCCGCACTCATACATTTTTTAAATATGGTTCATGTTTTACTTATTTAAAAAACTTGATTAAGTATTTCAGTTGCTTCTTAAACACTAGGTACATCAATACAAACTGCCACAGCGTTCAGTAATTTAAATGCTTAATCATTGATTTTAATTAAATATATCATTGTGTCTAGTTTTCGCGTATAGTAACTTTTTAAAATACATTCCTATACCGAACTATAATTAGCACATTTTGGCAAGATCTTGATTTACACGAGTAGGAGATCTGATAACTAAACTGACGTCACTGACGGTCAGTCCAATTGACGTAATCCAACCGTAGTCAATCAAACGGTCGGACACCAAAATGGAGCCCACTCCAATGGCTTTAATATCTCGGTTGAAGAACCCGCATATGGATGTGGGTTTGTCCATTCCAGGTAAAGCCACGGTCTACGGCGCTATACAGTTCGCATTCACGAAAAACAATATTATTTACGACATTTTCATCACTCAGATTTGTTTTCTTATAAACATTTGACATAAACGATCAAATTTGGCAGGACGCCGGCGCCGCGCCAACTGATGCAACGAACTGACCGTCAATGACAACCTTTATCTGTGAATCATCCCGTTTTCATACTAACTAGTTTATAGGTTACATAAGTACATTATACAGGGTGAAATCTAAGTCGTGATTCCAATGATCATCTCTGTGTTCTACCCACGAGTATGAACAACTTTCACTATGGGACCAACTGTGAAATATCGAAAAAAAAACAGCTGCTTCATACATTTTGGTCGAGTGCGTATTGAACTTTTCTATGAAACAGCTGATTTTTTTTTAGATATTTCAGAGTTGGTCCCATAGTGAAAGTTGTTCATACCTACTCGTGGGTAGAACACAGAGGTGATCATTGGAATCACGGCTTAGATTTCACCCTGTATTATCGTAATCCATAAAATCGACATGTATAAGTTTACGATCTAATCGTTCAAATATGTATAAAATCAGAAAATACAATAGGTACTTAAAAAATATCACAGTAAAAAAAATCATAATTTAGGTACCATATACCATTAGGTTTCCATAACGGTTGAAATACAATCAAAATATACAATAAAATCTCAAAATAAAATAGTTACTAAAAATTAACAGTCAAAATGCAGTCAAGCTCGTTTCCCTTACAACGTTTAAATTTTATAAATTATTAATTGCACGAAATTCAGTTGTGGTTAGGTGCAGTTAGGTAAATCTAACACGATCCTCCTCGCTGCGCTCGTCGTCGCACTTCCACAACTGAATTCCATCCATTTTAAATTGAGAGATTAAAATTAACCAAACCGAAATTAGGCGAACAGTTGCTTTACCAAACCATACAAAACCCTTAATTAGGTATTAATTAGTAAGCCTATGTTTTAGTTTTGGTTTATTATTATTAATAAAGACTAGACGTGTACTTATTTAATTAAAATTAATAAACACTTATATATTTATCCTTTTAAGGTTTAGAAGTTTTGACTATTATGACTAGAAATCATTATGGAATGTAACGTTTACCATTATAGGTATTCATTCCAAGCTTAATAGCTAAACGTCAAATAACTTTACATAATATGTTGATACATAATAATTTATGAAATAGGGAAATAAAAAAATAGGGAACTCGAATGGGATTACAAATCAATTGTATCATTTCATCGAATGTTATTCGCTGCTGAAACCATTTTTTTTCAGTATATCTTATCATTAATTACGTAGGTTAGGTTAGACTCCATTTCCTTTAACGACCTACTACCGGAAAAGTGGAGTTGCACGTGATTGGCTAATGAGAATCCGCTAAAGCCGCACTCAATGGAGCAGATAGTCAGTCGGCTCTAACATCTGTACGGTGCGGACGCGTTTGTTTTCTCTTCTTGCGACTTATTGTTTATCGTTTACCTGTGACTTGGCTTGTGTCACGGATAGGGTTTGCAAGATCCGTCGATTTTTAGGATTCGGATAATTCGGATATTAAAATTTTTCGGATCCGGATATCCGGGTAATTCGGATAAAACGGATCCATAGTAAATAAAAGAGTAAGTTTTCATTGAAAAATATGTTCATTCGAAAGAAGTATGTTAAATTTAAATAATGGCAGACAATCTTCATTGTTTTGTCTTAATGTTTTTTGTTAACTTGCGTATAGGTAAAATTTAATAAAATCAAAAGTTTAATTACGACTAGTTACAATAAAACAATTGTATAAAAACTCTTTCTGTCAAATAAATCAGTCTGAGAAAGATAGGAACATCAAAAAAAAAAAATCAACAATCAAGAAATATTAAAAAACTAAGAGAAACATTGACAATGCAAGCCCTACTATTAAATTAAAATAAAACAATTGAGTAAAAAATTCTGTCGCATAAAAAACAGTCTTGGAGAGGACATCAATAATTATTATAGATTATCAAATCAACAATCAATATAAAACACTAACAGAACTTTGATAACATAATGCAACGTTCATTAAAATAAAAAAATCATATAAAATTTGTTTACACATCTCACTTAGCACTTGGAGAGCCCCAAGGCCCCAACCCAAACCAACAGTACAGTACTGTTACTTAAACATTAGTAATTAATTATCAATAATTAAAGAACATTAAAAAAGAATCAGCAAAACAAAAAATAATAAGAATGAAGCCAAAGTATTGTTTTTTTATAGATAAAAGACATAGTTCTGATCTGATTGCTAATAACAAACAAATGGTAATAATTACGATATTACTTTTTATTTATAACTAATTTTTTCGTCCTTTGGCTTTGGACCTTTGGTAATGTGAACGCAGGAAACTCAACGCGTCTAATGAATCTACGTTGAGCCGTGTACGGCGATGATTGCATAAGTAACCTGCTGATGAAAATACTCTTTCAGGTTCCACGCTGGTTGGTGATATTGTAAGTAAGGCGTCGTAAGCCCGTTGTTGTTTTGTTGTTTTGTTTAAAACTCGTTGAAGACAAATTTACATTACATTATTTATATTAGAACGATTAATAATAATAATAAATACATATTTGAACAAAGCTCTTAATTGGCTTTGTTTCTTTCCGACATTATCAGATTTGTCATCACCTCATAGTAAACTCAATAAGGCTTGTGTTATGTTATGTTATGGGAACTAGACCGCAAATATATTTAATTGATTTTTTTTTTTGTGAGCAATAAAGAGTATTTGTATTGTTTTGTATTGTATACTTAAATACACAGAAAACACCAATTACTCAGAAACAATTATTAAACTCAAGTCATCCATGAGTTGACATGACATAAATATTCACTATAAGGTTAAACCGCTAAACCGGTCGCCAAACTCTCGTACTCATAAATATATGTATAATAACATAATATATATTATTACATATAAAATAAGCTACACAAAACATGCTTTATTTCATTTTACTTCGAATGCTTGCGTACTTGCGTTATAATTATAAACTTGAACTTATATTATATGGATCCGTAAGATCCGAATTATCCGGATCCGGGTCGTCACTAAATCCGGATCCAAAATCGGGCGGATATCCGGATATTTCGGATATCCGGATAGCAAACCCTAGTCACGGACCAAATGTCTCCTCAATCTTTCATTTTCAAATACCATTGTGAATGAGTCCTAAGTAGATTATCGTTTGTTGCCGCCCACTTGGCTACCTGCCACTATCTTTTGTCCTTGTAATTTGTATGACACTGTGCGAGTGAGAGAAGCTTATACTAGGTCGTTCAAGTAAATGGAGCATAGTGACTAGTTTAAAAAAATTACTCGTACGGCGAGAAATGCCTTTCGATGAAATGACAATTTTGCGTAACAATGCCTTCGTTGAAAAGTGTTTCGATAAAATAATAGGTAACGCACTCGCAATCGTCTTCAAAGCGGAACAATTGTTTTTATTTTGTACTAGCTTCTGCCCGCGACTCCGTCCGCGTGGAATTCGTTTATATCGTAGCTCCATACAAATTTTCACCCTCTATTTCACCCCCTTAGGGGATGAATTTCGAACAACTATCCTATGTCCTTTCCCAGAATTCAAACTATCTTTACCCCTAATTTCAACTAAATCGGTCCAGCGGTTTAAACGTGAAGAGGTAACTGACAGACAGCCACACTTTCGCATTTATATTAGTATGGGTGCTGAAGCTTCGATTTTCAAAATGAAAACGTTTGCGATTGCGATAGGCAATAGCCCCTCAGTTTTAGATTCTAATTTCAAATATTATGGTTCCAAAATTGCCACGTATTGGCAAAATCTAAGCTGCGATCAAAACGCTGTGAAGAGCGCTTTGTGCTCTTTAGTGTTGACGTCCAACCACTCCAGAAGCCTGCAGGTTTCCCTGAAGTGGGAGGGATCGTTCCGGGGAAATGGCTGACCTTCGTGTTGGTACCACTCACGGTAGGCGTGTTGTTGCTGTTCGCTAAGGTTGCTCTTGATAAAGTTGTTCGAGTCCCACGACTCTTTGCAGATGAGGCAGCTGCATAGGCCATGGGTCGCCATAAATATCTGAATTGGGCGAATCTGTCTGTGCAAGCGCTCATACCAGTGGCCCCTGTAATAGGTGAATAAATTAATTAACCGGTTTACCAGTAGAGCCGACCGGCATTTGTAGAAATGATGGCACGAGACCTGACGGAATGACCTTGGTCCCGTGGAATATGGGACGGGAGCTAGTGTGGGATGCAACCTGTGTTGACACGCTAGCCCCATCACATCTCCACCGGACCTCTAATAGGGCTGGTGCGCAGGTGAAGCAGCCGAAAGCATAAAGGTAGGAAAATATAATGGTCCCAGCCCAGAACATATGTTTGTTCTATTCGGCGTAGAGACCCTTGGTCCCTTCAAATAAATTTCCAAAATTGCTCATTGACGTCACAGGAGACAGAAGAGCTGGCAGTTTCCTCGCTCAACGTATTTAACCATCCAGCGAGGAAATGCTGCCAGCATCTTTGGTACAATGCCGCAGGGGCCATTCTTAGATTTCATGTTTTAGTTGATTTATATTAGGTATTTATCGGCCTGTTAAGTCACGAGCGAAAGTGTCTTGATACATAGTGCTACCTAAATCATCTGGAATAGATGAAAAGGCCTATTTATTTATTTATTATTTAATTTTAGTTTTAATTTTCAGTTATTGTTATGGTTATTGTATCACTTGGTCATTTAAAAAAAAAAACACTTGTTTACTAATTCATCGGCGAAGATAATATTATAGCAAAGTATGAATCCTAACAATTTATATTTTCAATTATTTGGCGCAAAACTTTGTGCACTAAGTTTTCACAGATGTTTGGCATTTTAATTTTGACAACTGGGAAACAAAATCCCAGTTGTCCACACCCTAGAAATTATGTGGAAATTTCACTCTTTAATTTGACTCAACTGTGTTAGTTTAATATCTACTAAAGTACATTAATAAAAACTAACACAGTCGAGTCAAATTAAAGAGTGTGAAATGTTCACATAATTTCGAGGGGGTTGGGGATTTTTTTTCTCAGTTGTCCAGTGTGGACAAAGGGGTGTGGACAACTGGGAATAGCCCTTTTACCTGAAGGTTAACCGCAGTGTAATTGTATTTGGAATACAATACACCTACTTAAAAGTGTCCGGATCAGGTAAAACCCATTAATCCGAACGTCTTTCATTTCAAACATCAAGAAGGGTTGAGCTACCTACTCCAGTACACGTGCCATAGGTACTTCGTTTATTTTCATTACGGCTCTTTGTTATCTTTTCCTTTCATATTTAGCAACAAAAGAGGTTGTAAAATCCCACGTTAAGTTCATTTTCATCATTTTGAACTAAAATAAACGAGGGTAAAGTCATCAGTCGTCAGCCAGAGACCTGTAGTCAGCCTCTGCCTATAGTTTCTATGAGAGAGAAGAGTACGAAAGATATATTTCTCTCTCTTTGTACTACTGCTGACTTTACCCTACTGGTCCCTGGTTGACCACTGCTGACTTTATCCTATGTATAAGTATATTATTTCTTTAGTAATTCAATAGGAAATAAAGTATAAGTTAAAAACATTTCATTACAGATAAGGAGCTCCACAGTTTTCTATTCTGTGAAATGAGGGCACAACTTCTAACCAAACCTAGAAGGTCGTTGTGCTTCAGACGAGTTATCGACGGAAGTATTTAGAAGCATTAGGGTAAAGGGCTTTTTACACCTTCCTAAATTAGTCACTAACCAGAGGTATGCTGCAATACGTTAGAAACGTATGGAGATTGAAGACATTTTCATTCAATAAATAAATAAAAAAAGGACTTACACGTAAGAGATTGTTATCTCCATATTTTTTTTGATAGGCCTCACTGCCAAAAGTCCCACACGATTGTTTAGGCCTAGCAAAATAACATTAGGATCGCAGGAATGTTTCAATTTGCTAGTAAATGAAAACAAACCATAATGATGAGGCACTGGGTGCATCATATTCGTCACACTTAATTCCTCTCCTGCATTCTCTATCTCTGTAAAATGTGGCCAGTACACCTCGAAGGTCATGCAGAGGTTGGCTAGACACCTCTTAGCCTCATAACATTCATCTGGCATTGCAGGAAAGAAATCTGGTATTTTTCCAAGGAAATAAATCAAAGCGGCATATGCATAAGAAGCGTTGTAAATAGAGCCAAAAACAAAATGTGGATTGCTTTTGGTGTAAAAGTTTAAAACGGAAGAATAATTGTCAACATCATATATCTCACTGACTGAACTGGTTGCTAGTCTACTTGCACCAATGTTTTCAGATTCCTTAATAAGGTTACTCCACTGGTTACATAGCATTTTCAACTTCAACACAGTTTTGACAATTAATCGGAATTTGTAGTTTTGACTAATACTTATCGCTTCAAGATTCTCCATGATTTTACATTCTACCGAGTGATACTCAACTGAGCAAAGATTCTTGCATTTGTCACTACAGAACAGCACAAAGCAGCAGTTCTCGCAAGGCATCAAATTGAATGTCACATTCTGACAATAGTAACATGACCAATATGCCTTATCTTTACTAGAATAAGTAATAAATGCTCTTTCTACAGCAACTACTGTGCCAACATGTATATCTTTTGCAGCAACAGCCTTCCTTTCACCAGATTCTGTAACATCAATATCAGCAGACAAGCATGGTATATTTGGATGTCTTCTTACATTGAACTTGAAGAAGTCAACTGGAAACCCTGTAACCAAACTATCATTTTTAGTCTTTTGGCGCTTGAGGTGTGCCAGGCATTTGTTCTTTCTCAATTGAAGTTCTGTCTTAAGGTTTTGAGAGCACTTAAGAAGTAAGCAAGTTTCTATGTCAGTAGGTAAGCGAGGCAGAAAATGCTGATACTTTAAGTAATAGTGCTGATCTGCTGTTGTATGCTTCCATTAGTTCAAAAGATCCCTTGGGAGCATATAGTAAGGCTTTATTATAACATATTAAAGCCTCCCGGTAGCACTGGTTTTTTACAAAATCATACCCTTCCCAACAATATCTAGTAGAATCAACTACATTTTTTCTTGCAGCCATCATGTGGAGCTCAGCGTCAGTGAATCGTATAGTATTTAATGCAGTCATAACAGCAGCCGTCATGTCCATGTTGCCAACTGCTTGGTATAACTCATCTGAACCGCTGCCAGCCCGATTCAATAGTAAGCGTTCATTAACCACGGGGGCTCGTATAAAACTCATTTCAGTATCTAAAACAGAATATTGATTTGTATTATACCTAGTATTTAATTAGTACAGCTGGTTCGAAGCAATGCAATGCAAAGATTTTATGCTTATCTCACCATCCCTTAACTATGCTTTACTGTATACACACAATAGCTTCAAGTTCAATGTCCAGTGGGACAATTCTGCCAGTGTCAAGGATGGAAGTTACACGTGATCAGTGAAAATGCTTTTCCAGAAACAGATGCTGATTGATCAGTTGGGGAAACTTAAAATAAAATAAATTATGTACATTAAATACAACTTCAAATAATAAATCTAAAATGAAAATTAACAACTTAATATTAAAATCATTAATATACTTAGCTAAAATATACACAAGTGAAGTATTTACAAAAGTAAGGATATAATAACAAACGCTAGCAAGGCGAAAATGTAATGCGGAAGAAAGTTATATAGAGAAACTGGAGTATCAGGACAATTAAAAAAAATGTGATCTGGGGTTCCCTCCTCAAGACTAAACTCCCACCGAGAATTATCCCAAACACGGTTCTTCGACAGAAAAAATTAAAAAAACAACAAGGTTTTACAGGCAGACTTGGTTGAATATCACCATAATGTCTACCTTTGGACGGACGAGAACAATTCCACAAATCAGTCCAGTGATCAAACAGATGGGACCTGGCACTCGCAGTAGCACGTAAGTCTTGACTAAAACAATCAGAGTGGGAGGCGCAACCAATTTCTATCGCTTGCTACGCGAAAAAATTAACCCGTTCATTGCCTGTAATGCCCGCATGCCTGGGCTCCAAGCCAAAACCACATCAATCCCAAGAGAATGACAGCGATGGAGAACCTCTCTTCACTTAAGATTAATTAAAAGATTCCTAGATCGCAGGGGAACCTTATCCAAGGCCTCATCACTCAAAGAATTTGAGAAAACAATACATTTTATACAAACAAACGGATAGGTACTACGTACGTATCGTAATATCGTATTATAGCGCGTGACCTTCAGAGTAAGCTCCCTCTCCGCGCCAACCGAGGTATTGCGCCTAAGCGTTACGATTTGTAAGAGAGGCGCGCGGGTGAGCGAGAGGGCGAAGGTACAATCCTTCCCCGCCACCCGCCGAAGGTTCGAGAGTTGCGCGAGGTCCGAGCTGCGCTGCGTACACGCGTTCCGTAACCTCCCGCGCTCCCGCGCCCCGCTCGTTTTTATCTGTTCGGTTTACTTGTTTTAATACTGTGTTTGTACCTTTTACCGTGATTATAGACTTAATTGACAAAAACTAGTTATTATTCTAATACCCACGCCACAGTATCCCTTTTATTATGTGAATGTGAACCACAGATTAGATTATAGGGTATGTTTATTGCTGTGAACAAAGCCATACCTATCTGACAGGGAACAAAACGCGAAACCGCGAAAACATGCGAAACGGCTTCACACTTTACGTTCGCGGGCACAGATTATAATCCGCGGGCTAAGTGGAGAGAGTGGAGTGGGCTTAACATTCAATACCTACATACTTTACTCTTTGGGGCTTAAAAGCAGTCTTTGCCACATATTATAATGCCGCATCCATAGATATAGGAAAACATAATTAATTAGAGTTCTATAAACATAATTAAATAGACATAAAACTTCTGCATTTTTTATTGCTAATCAAAACCTCGCTTTAGGGCAAGTAAGGTGCTGCAAGTACCCGAACTTACTCGACCGTCTATCACCTCTATCACCTCTTATACGACAATGGAGTGCTGCAAGCCCCCCCCTGATTGGACTAACCAGTGGCAACAGCATGATAGATAACGATAAGCGACGCTTCGTACTTAAGCATCTAGTAATTTCCGTATAACAAAAACTACTGCTGCATTTTTATATAATATATCTACATACATCGGACTTATGACAAAAAAAAAAAAAAAATGGTCTCATCGAACTAGGTTTATTGTCGTTTGTGGGCTCTTAGAATATTCGGTTTTGCCACACACCTAATTTCTATACTCAAAGTGGTTTTGGGCATATCGGCGGAATGACGACGGATCAAATGGAACGTACAATCTCTTGTCAAATGGTTAATTTAATCGTCTGTCATTGTCAGCTGATTGTCAAAATATTGAATCGTGTGTGGGTTGTTGCTTTAGTCTGAAATTAATTCAAAAACCGTGCATAATGAACACTTGTAACCTATTTAGACTGTGTAATAAATTTGTTCGGCCGGGTATACTATATAGACAATCTGGCTATAAAGTTATAAAACGTCCTGATCCGAAAACTTTAAAGATGCCTGCTCCCGGTTCGGCTCCTAAACTAATGGACGTTATTAAGGCTAAAATACGATTAAACGGCCCTTTAACTGTGGCGGAATACATGCATATTGTCATAACTAACCCCACTGAGGGTTACTACATGAAAAAGGAAACTATAGGTGAAGATGGTGACTTCATAACGTCCCCAGAAATAAGCCAGTTATTCGGTGAAATCGTCGGGATATGGTTTTATGCGGAGACGCAGAAAATGGGTCCTGGGAAGCCACTGCAGATCGTTGAACTCGGACCCGGGAAGGGTACACTCATGTTGGATATTTTGAGGGTTATAGTTGTTTTTTAACTGAACTATATTATTTCAATTCACATTAGTCAGGTGGTCTATAGTTCCAAATGTAAGCCAAGACTCTGGAATTACTGCATAATTGACTATCATTTGGTATATGTTTTAGGCTTTTGTTTTAAAAGAAAGACGTGTTCCTTTTTTAACACATTCAGCGCCAACAATCTAATAGTTGGGTACACCTGTTTGTAGGAGAATTTTGTTACATAAAAAAGTAAAATGCTGCTACAAACAAACAGCATAGTTCTTACAGCCGTGGCTGGTGATGAAACGCCAGTGTTGCCACCTACATGTTACTCCTAAATTTGTAAGCATTATAATTATTTTCATTGCAAATTAAAACTAGTTGGTGGTTTATTATTATAATTTTATATGTAATCATCATACACGGGATTGACGGGGGTAAAAATGTACCAGTGCTAGTGATTTAATTACATATCAAATAAGTTTATCAACCCATTTCAAAACGAAGCAAGGGACATTCAGCTAATTTCAATAATCAGCAGGCCCAATTTTTTTGCAATATTGGTTCAAAGGGATACTTTCTTGCATTCCGGGACTGAGTCGTCAATGTGACAAAATGTCGAATGGATATATTGTTTAATGGTCATAATGCGCGAGTGTCGAAATGAATAGGTGTCAAAATGTACAGAGGTTTAAATACGTAAGTGTAAACATAACCAAGTGCCAAAATGCAAAAGCGACGGCATGTGTAAGTGTTAGAACGTAGAAATATCATAATAAATAGGTGTCAAAACGTACAGAGGTTTAAATACGTAAGTGTAAATATAACCAAGTGCCAAAATGCAAAAGCGACGGCATGTGTAAGTGTGAAAATGTACAAGTTTCAAAAGAAACGTGTCAAAATATACCTAATCCAAATAGGTATCTATGTACGTATGATTACTATTCAATTATCAATAATATTCAATTATAGGTGTCATGGTAGATAATGTTTAAGTTTGGACCTTTTTAATTGTTTAAGAGAATAGTAGTTTTTGTTTCTTATGCTATTAAATATTTTAATTAAAATTAAATGTTTATTTTTGTTTATAAAAGCCACAGATTTGATAAAACTCCATGTAGTGCTATTCGTAAGTATAGTATATTTTATAAACCGAGACCCTCACAATAAGCGCTTTCATTTGATATGTCACACGGTACGGTATGTAGGTACAGTTTGTAAATGTTTTTTTTATAATTTGATCCCAAAAATTATATTTAGAATTTCTTAATTTACGTTACACGTCCGTGTTTAATCGGTGAGTAAAAATTAAATGAGGGCAGTGAACATTTACTTTTTGGCATCTGGGTTGTTTTAAACGTTAGATTTGTTAAAATTGCCCATAAAGGCGTCGTTTACGCCCTAAAGGATAACACGTTCTTACGTTTAGTTTCAGAAATACACAAGCATTTTGTCATTTGCACGGTAAGTAAGTAATATTATACATTTGGACACTTATTCAAATTCTCACTGAATAATTATGACTTTTGGACATTTTGACATTTTTACTTTATGACCATGAGACAATTAATGCTTTGGACATTTTGTCATATACACATTCTAACCCGCATACATTTTAGCAATTACATTATTTGTCACCAAAACATTGTGGCAATTTCGTGTTATACGTTTTGACATTTGTACGTTTTGACACTTGTACTTTATGACCATTAAACAATTCGTCCACTGGCCATTTTGTCACGTTGACGACTCAGTCCCGGAATGGTTAATTAGATTAAGAATTTAAGAAGAATGCATGGGTATACATATACATCTTTTTTTAGTTTCATATATTGAATATTTATGTACAGTTGACCTCATAAATATGTTTACACTTTAGTACCTTGTCACTTTAATTGCTGTGACAATTTCATATGATATGGCAGTTTAAATATGACTTTAAATAGACAAGGTACTAAAGTGTATACAATTTTTTGACTTTGACTGTACTATACTAGCTTTTGAAATGAAATGCCGATAAAAAATTAGTGAGCCGATGATTTTCAAGCCCCTCTGTTTTTTTCAAAACCTAGTAAGTGCATGTTACATGCTAAAAATAGATATTTTTTGGTAATGGCTGCTATCAATCAAAGTCACCTCGGTTTACGGTAGTTGGCCACCGGAACTCAACGGTACTTATTTCAGGACTCACAATATTTTTAACCAAAAGCTGACTTTAGCTCTAACTGACCTGTTACCTGCCATGTTAAAAGAAGGTTTTACGTTTATGAAGGCAGTTTCTTGTTTTTTAAATATATTTATTTTATGTAAGTTATATTTTTTCAGGTTCTGCATCGAATTGGCTACAAGCCTGGTGACCTCAGTATCCACCTGGTGGAGATATCGGAGACCATGCAGTCTGTGCAGGCCCACAGACTCTGCGGGACTCATCGGGCTTGCGATATCGACTCGCCACATTATTATGAGGTATTTGTTTCTATTACCTTAGACCAAGGCTGGTTCAATAACAGCCTGAGAAGGGCAATAAACCTGGCCACCAATACTGCCCTCGTTAGAAAAAAGGCCACATATCTGATAGAACCACGTAGGTAAATATAATTGACCTTTTTTCTTAAGGCAGGAGGTTAAATTAAGGGTGAAGACCAAAAAGTTGGAACCAACTAGCCGATTACTACTTCTCTTCTTTCGGTCTTAGGTAACTACCAATGACCTTATTAGAAGTTGTAAAAGCTTTGTTGTGCGACAAAAAGTTTACGCACATTTGTATGTAATGTTTTTTGTAGCAAAACTGAAAGTTTCATAGCATAATTTAAATATCGTCAGCTAGCATGGCCAACTTAATAGTCCTCAAGTCCTCATCCATAAAGAAATAATAATTTTGGCCGTCTTTCATATGTTTAACTGACACGTATAAAAAAGTTTTACCAATGCTTTAAAAAAAATGGTCATCTAAATGACACAATTCATGAATTTGTTAAGTAATTTATTTATATTATACACAGCAAATAATAATTAGGTAAAAATACAAAAAAAAAACATTGGATAAAACACTGTCATGCATGAGTTAGAAAAAATTCTGACACAATGGGTAGAAGCCAAAGTAAACGCCATTTATTGCAGCCGTATTAAGAATGTGATGCTGTATAAGATTTTCCCGCCTTAAGATACGTCAAAGTTAGGTAAACTGTCATCGTCACCATCATCATCAGCCTACTTCCGTCCACTGCCGGACATATGCCTCTCCCATGGCATGCGACTGAGCTTGGTCTTGAGTTTTATGTGATGTCATCGCTCCAACTAGATGGAGGGCATACTACACTTCATTTGCAAAACCGTGGTCTCCATTCCAGAACGTCTACCCCAACGGTTGTCGGTTCTGCGACAGATGTGACCGGCCCACTGCTACTTCAGCTTGCTTATCCTTTAGGCTATATCGATAACTTTGGTTCTTTGTCGGATCGCCTCGTTTCGGATCAGATTCTTCAGAGAGACTGAGAATAACCATACCTTCAACTGGTGAACCAATTGCACCGTCAGTGTCCATGTCTCAGCTCCGTATGTCATAACTGGTAGGACCCACTCGTTAAAAACTGTCGTCTTTAGACTGTAGTATTTATGGGCGATGAAGACTGGCTGGTGTTTCCCAAATGCTGCCCAGACCAGGTGTATTCTTCTCTCGAAGGTAAACTAT
Source organism: Acleris laterana (assembly GCA_963966035.1). Lineage (NCBI taxonomy): Eukaryota > Metazoa > Arthropoda > Insecta > Lepidoptera > Tortricidae > Acleris > Acleris laterana. The sequence continues at coordinate 2,432,790 of OZ014451.1, forward strand.
GATTTCGGGCATCAGTATAGATTAGTCTATTTAGCCTATGGATAACTGTAATCTCTGACGCGTCTTGCTTGTGCGGAATTTTGCACAAGATCCTTTGAGCATATTTCTTACTCCACTGCCCTAAAATTTCGCGCTCTGAGGGAGGCGCGTGCGTTGCCAAGCCTGCTTTAAACACTGAAGAGATACTGCGGTTAGAATATTGGTCAAGTTTCCGCGGTAAGAAACAGTTTTGTAAAATTTATTAGGTACGGTCACGAGTGTTAATTTGGGACCCATTTCAAGAAAAATACGCTTGAAGTCGTCAATGTCATTTGAGATGTCAAGTCATTTGTAACTGTTAGGAAACTCAACCTTATTGTTGTAGAATATCAGATTGACTTTGGACCTAAGGTGGGTACCAAAATTAATCTCATGACTGTATTATGTATGAATAACGGCGATAGATCAAAGAAGTGTAAGTAATTAAGTTATAGTGTTAATATATCTTGTTGCTCTTTTAGTGCTGTTCTAAGCTGTCGTCCGCCAGTAGGCTGGCTGGGTCCTTCTCGCATATGAAAGGCAGCACATTGTGGCAGATGTTGTCGTCTAATAGCCCGTTCCGGAACATGGCGCCGCAGTCCTGGCGGCCTTGGTGCTGGTCCGGCTGGCCCGAGCTCCACCAGTCGTAACCGGCTTCTTTTAACGTTTCTCCTGAAATTTGTTAACCGGAGTTGAGTCGGCAAGGCATGTCGGTTTCGTGTCGCGATCATCACTTATATTTTTATTTAAATATAGTTCCCGTCTCGTAAAAAGGCTGCTGGCGATTTACGTTTCGCGTATTTATTGACAGAGTTGGTGGTATGAAGGGGGAACTATCCGCCGGTATGCGTATGCGCGCACGCTATGTTTTGGCAGTGTAGGTACCCATATGCAGACGTATCAGTCACCTCCATCGTCCCTCAGCGGCCTTTACGTGACGAGATCTGTACTTGTAACTTATAGCATCACTGGTTACTACCGACCGTTGAAGTTACCGTTAACATATAACTTGGAAATTATAAAAAACTCGTCATTTGCAGACTAAATCAAATACATTACATTAAAACTCACCGTGAATAGTCATCCATAAGAATTGGTTCTCAAAGTTTCTGAACCCCAGAAAAACGATATCTCTAGAGTATTTTCCGGGCACGAAGTTAGAGGTCGCTGCGAAGGCGTCCTTCAGCGCTTGCGCTTCGACCTGGCTGTTGATGATCGCAAGATGGCCGCCCTCATGCGCGCACGCAACGAACGCGCGCGTCCATGTCAGGGGGTCCGTGTGCACCTTGTAGCATTTTCTCGTTCGCTGGTCGAAAATATAACCTGGAGGGATATTGTTTGGTTATTAGCGGTATGGGTAAGTCCCGGTACACATGTCCTCAGGACAGGTGCTAGACCTAACTTATCTCTAAATATAGGAAACGAAACCTGACCTCACGAGGACTGGATTCGGAGGTCATAGACCCTAGAATCCTGAGACGTTCCTGGATCCGATCCTGGTTGAAAATCACGGGTCACGGCTAAAGTCCACATCTTTGCTGCCTGCTAGAGTCGAAGGTGGTGCATACAAGAGCCAGTAAATAAAAAGTAAAACCCCGACGTGAACCCCTCGAACTTGTTCCAGAGCTGATCTTGATTGAGCTTGAGCCTAGCGGGATTCATGAAAATTACTTAAATTGATATATGCCACTTCGAACACAAAACGTCCCCCTTTTTTTGATTAATTCAAACCATTACCGTCATCAACAGTTCCGCACGCGTTCAGCTCTCGGTTTGTTGTTCTCTTCCTGTAGCAGACGTACGGGTAGGCATCGGAGCAGTTGACATCGGCGAGGGAACCGTTCGGCAGCATCAGAAGGCAGTCTTCGGCGCCGTCGGCGTTGTCGGGCTCTCCCGGCGCCCAGACCACCGGCATGCGCCCCAGAGGAGTACCTGGCACACATCATTATATCAATAAATATTTGAGGACTATCTCACACAAATGGACCTAGTCTCAAACTAAGCTCCGGACTTGGAATGGAGGCACTGGATAACAAAAATTAATAAGGAAGAGGTTGCATCTTTCTTACATGTGATTGTTGCGAATAAACGTCTTGATTCTCTGCTGCATACGGAGTTACGGGTATACTAATGGACAGACAGACGGATTAAAGATCATAAAAAGTATAAACTTTTCGTGAATAAAGGGCTTAGTTTAAGTTCGGTACAATCTTTCTCTGAATTTAATTAATGATTAATCTGAGTGTCATAATGTTACCAGTCACGGAGAAGTATGCTCCCTTGCCGAAGGTGGCATGGACGCCAGTGAACACGCCGCAACTCAGCTGCTCATTGCCTATGATTGTCTTCAAAGCTGACCAAATTCTTGGGTTCTCTGGGGAAGCTAGAACTCCACCTGAGAAAAGTTAATGATAAGAAGCCGAATTACCAACTCATACCCTGCTAAGTATCAGGTAAATAAAGATGCAGTTATATGACTGCAACTCCCTCCTTCTCACTGGAAATTGTCAGGAATTTAACAGTACATATACCCATAACCCCGACCTTCGTAATAGCAGTTGAGGTACGCTTCCCTCCATGTGGCTGGGAGTTGCTCCAGTTTCAGCCAACCCTCAGCCTCGGGACTGTAATCATAGTCGAATCTGAACTGCTTGCCATCTGAAATAAGACTTGGTCAGAAAAGATGCTTGCTATTTATTTGACAGATTTTGACAGTAGGTGACAATACGGTAAGCGTTTCAAAGTAGATAATGTCTATGATGTGATACATCACTGGGCTTCAAATGGATAAAATGTCATATACCGTACCTATTTTTATTACCGTACCTCCCCTCTACACGTAACCTGGGGATGTATTTTTTTTTCTCGTCTACCCTATAGTGTGGGACAACGTGTTGTTGGATAGGTCTTTCAAAAATATTGCGGGTTTGTGCAACAATTTTTCGATTAACGGATCCATTTATGAAATATTAAGCTTTAGGCGTGTCGTCCCCTATACAGCCAAAACTACAAATACCATGGAACATAATTACCCATGGGGCATGGGGTAGCAAATTAGGAACATTTTACGGTATTCTTGACTGTCTAATTTAAGAAGTAACATTTGTTAACACCAACAAAAGACGGGTGGGCGGTTATGTTTGCCGCTTATGTAGTAATGAATGAGTATAAAAAGAATAATGAGATTTATTTTTAACATTCTACGACTATATCAAAAATTACCGTCGGGTATGTTCAAGGCTTTTTCCATTTATTTATTATTATGACCGAACTCGTCCGTTAAAACCTTACTATTCTATAGAATAAAACTTACCTGTTGTATAAAATAAAACCAGCACACTAAATGTGATATATAAATATAATTTCATTGTTATTTTCATCAAGTAAAAGTTGATAATTAAATGAAGTGCGTTCAGTGTAGCTCTAGAATTAAAACTGTTGGTGGTAGCGACAGATACCGTTGTGAAGCCGAGACTATCTGTAATCACAGGATGACTGTGCTCGGGTCTTTCCCGTCTGCGGACGGCGAATAAAAAATTGATAAAGCACAAATCTTGGTTACCTACCTATCGATTTAAATACCTAAGCTCATTGTTATTTGGAATTAAGGGAAATGAAGTGTATTTATTATAGAACAATTAATAGGGCAGAAATAATTTTCATATTCTGTTACATAATGTGCGTGCACCCCTTTAGAAATATTTATATTTGTTATTTAACTACCGATCTAAAAAGTTGGACCCGCAGATAGTTATCAAAGAACTTATTAGAAGTTATTAATGTTTCGCTGTGCGGACAAAAGTTTCCGCACAGGTGTATGGCCACTTTTTGTAGCAAAACGGAAAGTTTCTTAGCATAATTTTAATTGCGTCAGTCAGCACGGCCGACTTAGGCTGGGTTCTATAAGGATCCGTCAGATCTAATTTCGAATAGTAAAAACTGGATGAATAACTTTCGTTTTTTTTCTGTCAGGGCGTAACTGGGAGTGGCATCAAAGTCTACTGGTATTATGATCTAAAGAAAGTTCCACAGAACTTTTCGTGGTATATTGCTCATGAATTCTTCGATGTGCTGCCTGTTCATGTTTTCGAGGTACTTAATGTTATCATAAGGATTTATTTATTTTATACATTTTTAAGTTTGTATGTTTATTTTAGTTTTTGTATGTTTGATTTAGATGAAATGTATATTTAATTATAGGGCGATGGCGCCAGGTCGATCATGGTCATTGTTATTCCGGTAAATTTAATAACTACCGTTGTTCAATAATGTGTTTTCATACATACATCCATACATATACAATATATTTCCCACAGCTTCAATAAAAGCTGATTCATGTAATAAACAGTTTTTTTTTAATAGCTTTAAAAATAACCAAGATATAAGCCAACAAAGATTTGTTCCTATCTCTTTCTAGCAAAACGAAATTTAAAATGGAGTTTATATGGCCGACATGACGTCACAATCAGTGCGTACTACGTAGCAGTTTAAAATGCTTATATCATCAAATTCATCAACATTCAACCCGTTTTTTTTTAGAAAAAAGAAGGCGGATGGCGTGAGGTACTTATCGACGTAGACGAGTCTGAGAAGTTGTACTACAGGATATCCGGCGAGGAGACGGCGTCGGTCCGTAACCTCATCCGTCCGCCGCTGGACTTAGGTGAAATAAACATTTTACTACCCGACAAGTTCATTCGCGACCTTCCCGCGGTGGCGCAGGGGAGGCGAGGCGGGGCGACCGCTCGTACATATCTCCCTTCCCCGCTACAGAGCCCGCCCCCCGCCAACGCCTAATCTCGCGCCGTTCTTAAAGGTCTCTTTACCAGTTATAATTTTCATTATTCTATGGTTTTTGAGGTAGAGACCTCATCGTGTTGTTCTCCTAGCCCTTTACACACGTGCCTAGTGTTTAGTGAAGGCTACAAATGCTACAATTAAACCATATTAAAGCTTCATATGGATGGATTGAGACAAACAATTTAAAGGTCCCCAACGTTTATTTTTTTATTTTGCGTGTTTAAAGCACACACAAAGAGACACAAAGTTAGTATTTTTTTGATCCGTAACCCAATGCTTTAAATACCGTAAAACTACACAACTATGGTCCTAGCCTGTAACAATAGTCCAATTTGCCTCATTACATTATTGTAAAGTATGATACCTTACGGCTATTATTGCTGGGTATATGTACTGTTTAGCCTAAAATCGATTGCTCTAAATTCAAGCTAGAGCTATAGCTATTTTTAGACTAATGTGATAAGTAAAATTGGACTATTATTGTAGTCCAGGACCATAGTTGTGTAGTTTTACCTTAACTAAGGGCCTGTTTGCTTGTTTGTTAGTCTGACACCCGTATTCACAAACAATACTTAAGGGATCCTTCACTGAGTAAACGCACTGCATTCAATACAGCTTTGTGATTGGTCCTGTTTGACTGACCTTTTGTTTCTGACACGATTTGAACCACCCTGTGCGTTCGTGAGCACTGTGAGACCTCATAGTGACGTTTGTGAATACGGGTGTGAAGGTATTGTTCATCATCGATTTGCATTGGTCGTGCAGGGGACCGCACCGAGCTGGAGGTGAGCGCGCGCGGGCTGGGCGTGGCGCGGCAGCTGGCCGAGCGCGTGGACCGGCGCGGCGGCCTGGCGCTCCTCGCGGACTACGGCCACGAGGGGGAGAAGGGAGACACCTTCAGGGTACGTTGGCTGGGTCGAGAAGGCCGTATAGGCACAAAACTTAAGTAAAGGTCCTCTTGCGTGTAGTTGTGTACAAAACTAGGTCGTAGTTTAGGTAGTTTAGGTTTGCGGGTGGTAGGACCAGCAGGGTCCGTCCGGATCGCTACCCCACCATCTTATCCATTAACCTACCGCCAAACAGCAGTGTTCGCATTGTTGTGTTCCGGTTTGGGGATAAGACAGCCGGTGAAATGACTAGCATAGAGGCATTCATTCTTAGTCCTCAGGGTTGGCAACGCATTTGCAGTCTTAGGATTGCATTGCAGTCTTGCGAATGTCTATGGGTCACAGTTTCCACTTACCATCAGGTGGCCTGTGTGCCCGTTTGTCTTCTCTATGCCATAAAAAAAAGTCTAAAAAATCATTTTTGGGACAAGCTTTTGTTGCCCATAGTACTTTTTTTATGCGGCAATTTCCTACAATACTGTCAATGGTGAGCTCACATGCCCACAATGCGCAAGAACTTTCGTAAAGAAAATTGGCTACATAAGCCACATGCGAGCTCACCAGCGACCACAGGGTCTCCTTTAGAACGGTCGCCGTGACCGAGATCGGTCGGACCAATCATCATCATCACTTTTTTATGCACGGTCGTCATCTACTCGTCAAGACGATTTTAACAAGCCCTAAATGACGGGTTTATCATGTGTAATTTAGGAGCTCCTATGGCCACCCTAAGTCTTAATCATCAGATCAGCTCGATGGTACTATATTTTTGTATTATCATCAGAACTAAAGGCGTATGCAAATTTACAGCTTCATCGGAAACTGGGAACATACATACGTAGCAAGTTGAATAAAGCTTGTAACAAAAATGGAATTTGCAATAAAATTCAAATATAGAATGTCGACCGGTCCAAGAGGAGCTTTACTTATGTTTTTTACCTATAGCTCTGATCATAACGCTGCAGAAACTTTTGAAAATTTTCGTTCTAGTAAAATGCCTTAATAAAAAGCGGTCGTGTGCGAGTTGGACTCACGAAACGATGGTTTCGTACCGCCGCATTGTACTTGTAGATATTATTATCGAATGTAATAGGTAGTATTATAAGCTCAGTTCAAAAAGTAAAGACTGTATAGATGTAGTTAATAATCCTTTCCCATCGTGATTTGTAGGATAAATTCGTATTTATCTTGCTTTCTCAATTAGCTTCAGTACCCATCCATAAGCCAACTGAGAAAGCAAGATAAATACGAAGTTATCCGACCAAAAACGATGGGAAAGGATTATTCTCTACATCTGAACCTACGCCAGAGGATATAATATAGCTAAAGCAGTAAAGAAACTAGGCCTACTTTTCGAGAGAAATACCTACTCTCCAATTGAGCTTAAGGGTAGTATTCTAATTTTAGTACAATTGAAAAAAGTTTTTGTTTATTATTTCTCAACTAGTTAGCGCGAAATCGATATCTCGTACGGTCTGCGATTACGAATCCGTTTATAAATAGAGAAAAATTAGCCGCTATCTTGAATAATTAAGTAAATCGACTGATTGCTTCCGAAATGAATATCTGGGGATCTGTGTCATCTCATCTCCAACAACGAAATCGTTGACAGAATGAGGAAAAGTAGCCGCCATCTTGAACTTTTCAGTTATCCGACTGATTGCTTCTAATATCGATATCTGGGGATATTAATGGTCTCCAACAAAGAATCCGTTGACAGAATAAGATAAAGTAGCCACCATCTTGAACTTTTTAGTTATTCGACGGATTGCTTCCGAGATCGATATCTGGGGATCTTTCAGAAGCATCCGTCGAATAACTATAAGAAAGAAGAAATACCCAAACCATAACGATTATAACCATTTGTCTCGACGCGACAGAGTCTTACAGCACTGCCATGTCCGCTTAGCGGTCTTGTAGAGGCGTGCGCCTTTCTGAGTGCGTCGTTTCGATAATTTGTTCGTAGTTTCTTTACTGCTTTAGCTATATTTATTCTGTGCCTACGCTGAAATGAAATGAAATGAAATGAAATGAAATGAAATAAAATTTATTTGGCACTTAAAGCACTTAAAATAATACAATTTTCTTAATTAATTTAACTTATACTATATAATTATATTTTAACTGCATTAAGCCCAAAATGGTCTCCACTCAGCTTTTTATGCCACGGTATATTATTTTAATATTCCGTGACGCTGGTTTTCAGTGAGGCCTGGAGAGGTAAATGGGCACCGTGATAACTATGCTATACTAATTAAAATTAAACAAAACCAAAAAACTACATACAATTGCGTACAACTAACCATGCATGTGATTGAACGTACATTATATGCGAGTGTGTGTGCGTGTGTGTGTGTGTGTGTGTGTACATGTGTGTCAGTACGACTGCTTATGTACCGGATACTTGGATAGATAAAACAAGTTTCTTAAGGTTGTGTTTGAACGACGCAACGGACTTGATGAAATGAATGAGATGTTGGTGTTTCCAGGCATTCCGCAAGCACAAAGTGGTGGACCCGCTCGAGAACCCCGGCGCCAGCGACCTGACGGCCGACGTGGACTTCAGCCAGCTGCGGATCGCGGCCTCCCGGACGCCCGGCCACGAGAACTACGCGCTGGTGGCCGGGCCCGTCAAACAAAGGGAGTTCCTGCAGAGGATGCAGGCCGAGGCTAGGCTAAAGGTAGGATACATCCGGCATCGGCACGACATACCTTCTTCCACTCTCCTCTATCTGCTGTTAACTTAGTACTCATACCTTTCATAGACATATCATTCTTCACACAGTCCATCCACACCTTTTAAAACGCTGAAGGTAGGATACAAGGGCGGATAAGTTCAAATCGGTTCTCTGTCTTTTGGCAAAATGTACCGTTTACCAACCGTTTTATTTGCCAACCCGCTTTAATATTTTAGAATGTTTATAAAAACTGACCTCACCTCACCTACAATGTTTAACACGAAGGTACTGCTACTGAAATAAATTCTGAAATATTTAGAAAAAAAACGCGGGTTTACAAATGAAACGGTTGGGTGATGATACATAGTCATGTGTTGCTTAAATTCAAGTTAGCGTTATGCCAAATCCTTTTGGTTATGAACATCTCGTATGCCTAATCAACGAGTATATGAAACATGCCCCTGAAATGCCCGCCAGTTAAGTCTCCCCTTTTTAATAGGCGTCCCAGTATCAGTCGTAAAACTTTACTGCTTTTTTCAGGTTCTAATAGACAACGCGAAGTCAGAAAAAGACAAACAGGAATTGAAGAGCGCTTATGAGATGCTGGTGGACCCGAAGAAGATGGGAGAGAGATTCAAATTCATGGCGTTCTACCCCTCCTCGGTAGCACATATCTTAGATAAGTTCCCGCCTCTTGGATTTTCAACGGAGAAAGAATCTACAGAATCCACAGAATCTACATAATCTACATAGCATATTTGTTATTAGAATATATTTTTATGTACAATTTAGAATAATATAGTTTATTGATTATTTTAATTCCAGATTTTATTTCAAACATTCTGATTCTGCAGCGTTTTAACCTCTATTATTGTCGTGTTCGCATATTATTTCTTTATCTAATTAATAAGGGAATAACCTTCAGTTCTTCCTTTTCATTCAGAAGTGGCTGGTGTATTTTTTATTGCAGTAAATTACAATTGATGAGCTCAATGCCGGCGGTTGAAACGTCCAAATATTCGCCCTCGGCTCTAGATTTAAGAATAGTTCATGACTCGTTAAACATATTCATTTGTGAAGAAAAAGGGCTTTTACAATTTTTTCGCGTATATCTAAATAAATCAATAATAGGGGATAACCTCACAAATTGAGGTAGTTAGTCCCAAACTGCGCTTTAGAAAATAATAATAAAATAGCTTGATTAAAGCTAAAATTTAAATGAGCACACAAGGAAGTAATTACGGGATCGTGAAACTGAATATTCTAAAGATTTTTTAAAATAATTAATTGATTGCTGTGAACAAAAACAATGAGTAAACAAATCATTAGGTATCTAATGATAATAATATTTAATAATACAAGGTAATATTGTGTGCATACTTTTAAGTAATTTGGGGAATTTATCAGGTACCTATTTACAAAAAATAAACACATTTTTTTTAGAAAATCCTGTCATTTTTGTGTTTGAAGTAGGGTTTCGTTTTTTTTTGTTTCCTAATTTCCTATTTGCTAATACCGGGGGTCGATCCTGGACTGCTAGTTTTGTATGCGTGATTGAGGTTCTACGAAGAAATGTGTGCGAGAGTGACCGTTACTATTATAATGTAAAAAAAAAAGTTCGATATCTTAACAGACTTTTTTTTTTTTTTTTATTTTATTATAATGGCTTTGTTATCTTTTAGCCAAATACAAAGTTAGGGAAACAGAATTAGGAATTTAGGACTATAACAATACGGAATTTGGAATAGGAAAGAAAGGATTAGGTTTTACATTTCAATTTCAATACAATTCTATATACATAATTACAAATATCATATTTTAATATTATAAGTCTCTATAAAATTTGCTAATATTTTATATACATCGTAACAATTATAATACAATAAACAGTGGATGGAAGTAGGGAAAGGGATGGAAATGGATTGGAGTTGGACAAAAAACTCAGTATGATCATACAATATACAGGAAAAAAAAACATGGTTCACGTCCCCATAATTCCCGCAAGAACACAAAGGTTCAGCGACAATACGAAATTTATATAAATGCGCTGGGGTGCAAACATGACCCAAACGTAATCTGCATAAAATTGACGTAGATTTTTTAGAAAAGTGGACTTTATTAAACCATGGTTTACGTGGAATGGACTCTTGCACCAGTCGGTAATATTTACCTTTGGTGCTATTGACCCAAAGTCGATTCCACGCTTCAAAAAGATATACCTTGGGCATATTAGCTAAATCATTACTATAATTTAAATAGGGAAATATATCACCGTCGTGCACAGCTTCGTTCGCTAGTTGGTCAGCTTTTTCGTTACCGGAAATACCCACATGGCTCGGGATCCACGCAAAAACAACGCTACAACCCCTCAACACACACTGGTGTAAACATTCTCTAATATCAAAAATTATTTGAGCTTGCTTATGATTCCTGAAGGGAAACTTTGCTAATGATTGAAGGGAACTGAGAGAGTCGCAAAAAATTACTGCTTTTGGGATTTTCATGAGGAGAACATATTGAGTAGCTTTAAAAAGTCCATAGCATTCACCTGTGTAAACAGAAGACTCTGGAGGGAACTTGATTTTTTGAATAATTGGAAATTGTGAATGGTAAACCCCAACGCCTACACAACTAGAGTCGGATTTTTTAGAAGCATCCGTAAAAATGTGATGCCAATCAGACCATTCACTATCAACGATGTTATTAAATGTTGCATTTTGATGACAATCAGTTTTACATATTCCTACATTAAGCTTTATGTTCGGTTCCAGGACTAAAGTATTATAACTATATTGATAAAGAGGTAACAAAGAACTTTGATGTGTAGGTGTGTCTAAGATCAGATATTTTTTTAAACTTTTAACTAGGCATGGCGCATCTTTATGAGCCCAATATCTAGAGGAATCTACTTCATCAGCAAGCCTTCTTATTTTCAGAAGCAGTGGATTACCTTTTAACTGTATATTCCGGAAAAAATATCTGTCACTTAAATACTGTTGCCTTAAGAGTAAAGGTGGTTCACAACACTCTACTTGTAGACAGTTGATTGGACTAGATTTCATCGCGCCAGTAATGAGCCTGAGCGCTTTGGACTGAACGCCATCAATCTTTTTGGATGCAGTTACATTACCCGGATATAACAAGAACATCCCGTAATCTATGACACTCCTTATCAAAGCATTATAAAGAAGCCTCATTGTAAAGGGATGAGCACCCCACCAGACGCCAGAAATACATCTTAAAATATTTAAATTACGTTCACACCTTAAGAGAACATACTCAAAATGAGGTTGACCAGTAAGTTTAGAATCCAATATCACCCCTAGAAATTTGACCTGATTTTTGACTGGCAAAATCGAATCACTATAAACAACATTAACTGTTGGCGTACTCCGTTTTCTGGAAAACAAAACAACAGAGCTTTTTGGTGGAGACAAATCAAGCCCATTTATATCTAGCCAAGTCTTAAGAGATGTCATTGCTGTAGATAATGACTCGGCAATGTCGTCTATGCAACGCCCTGGTACATAAAGGAGTAAATCATCAGCATATTGAAGGACAGAGGCATATATATTTACAAAGGATTCTAAATCATATGTATATACATTGTACAAAAGAGGGCTTAAGACTGAGCCTTGTGGCAAGCCCTTCCAGACAGTTCTACAAATAAAAGAGTTACCACTAGGCTCTATAGTATACTTGATATATCGTTCGCGTAGAATATTTACAATAAAATTAACCAACAAACTGGGGACCTTAAGCTGTTGCAATTTCTTGTTGAGAATAAAAATATTTACATTATCATATGCCGCGTTAATGTCTAAAAAGGCAGCTACCAAAGATTCATTTTTAGAAAAAGCCAGTCGAATATCTGTGGTAAAAATACCAAGGCTGTCAAAAGTGCACTTGCCTTTACGGAAACCAAACTGGGTGCCTGATAATAGATTATTATGTTCTAGGAACCATTCTAAACGGTTTTTAACTAGATGTTCAGCTATTTTAGACATTACAGACGCTAAAGCTATTGGTCTATAGGAGCATGGATCAGAACTAAGTCTATTTGGTTTCAATAACAAGATCAAAGTTTGTGTTCTCCAGGATCTGGGAACATGTCCCGTGAACATAACTTTATTAATTAAAGAAAGGTAATAGTTAAGACCATCAATATCAAGCTTTGACAGAAACGAATATGGGATACCATCCTCACCTGGCGCAGAGTCTTTAATAGATAAAAGTACACCTTTTAGCTCATACATTGTAAACGGTGAGTTTAGGTCCATTTCATTGTGGTTATCATTTATTTCAATTGCCAGAACTAAGGATTTGACTACAAACTCTTCTGGGGCGGAAGGAGGGGCTAATCGATCCATAATTTGTTCTGCCAGATCACCGGGGATTTTACTTTGTTCAGTATGGTTAAAAGCAGATCTAAATTTTCTTATATTTTCCCATACGGTGGAAGCATTAACATTAGGACAAAGAGATGAACAAAAACTGCGCCATCCTTCAAATTTCTTTTTCCGGAGGAGCTCTTTTGTGGACTTAGCTACTTGAAGGTAATTTTCAAAGTTGTCATCTGACATGTTTGAACAGTACTGTTTCTCTGCCTGTTTTCGTTGTTTTATGGCAACAGTGCATTCTTCATCCCACCATGGGGCAGTTGGTAACACCCCAAGGCCACAGTTTTTTAATGGAAAAATTTCATTTGCTACTTCTATCATAATATGAGCTAATAATTTACAACACTCTGATACATTGTCATCTCTTACTTCAGGCAAATCATGCACTTTCAGTTGTACCTTACTCTTATATGTATCCCAATTGGCATTTGCTAATTTATATTTCAGACGCGGATACCTCAACTGTTTTAAAGGTTTTTTAAAAGGGAAAGTAATAAGCAGAGGGAAATGGTCACTGCCGTACGTAGAGTCCATAGGACTCCAAGAGAGAGAAGATGCAAGATCTGGAGTACAAATAGACAAGTCTGGAGCACTAGGTGTTCGTGCAAGGCGTGTTGGCGTACCAGTGTTCAGAATAAATAAATTATGATTGTTAAATAAGTCTAGTAATTGCTCACCATAATAAGTAGTAGTAGAACAACCCCAAAGCTGATGGTGAGAGTTAAAATCTCCTAAACAAATAAATGGTTTTGGAAGAAAATTGAAAAGTTGGTCAATTTCACTAAAAATATCATTACTTGGACGAGCAAAATATACAGAGACATAACATATTTTATTTACAACCACAGCAATGACAGATAATTCATTACTGTGAGAAGGGAGAGATAAGGGAGTTGATGTTAAGGAATTTTTTATGAGTATGGCCACCCCGCCGTACCCATCATTCCTGTCTTCCCTGAAACAGGAATAGCCAGGAATTTTAAAAATGGATTCCTTTTTCAACCATGTCTCCTGGAGACAGATGAGAAAAGGATCATTTTTATTTATAATATGTATTAATTCGTGTTTTTTACTATTGATGCTGAGACAATTCCATTGAATTGCTTTGGCTTTGTTGGCCATTGTTAGTATAGTTTGAAAGTTGATAAAGTGCATCTATCACTGCTGCAACGTTGGACGGTGAAATGGTATTGGACTGTGATAATAACTGTATAAGAGCTTTGATAATATCTTCAATTTTAATTTCATTTTCATTTGTATTATGATTTCTTTGGATATTGAGCTTTGTTGAAGGAAGAGAAGGGTCCCTTACTATTTCTGCATGGGCAATGCGATCATACCCTTTAGAGAACTTAGGTGGTGATTTAGGCTTTAAAAACACTGTTTTCTTGTATGAATGAGGTGGGGTACTTAATGATGATGTGCGATATGTATTGTGTGAGGGATGAGTAGCTGTAATGTGCGACTGTGAGGGTGGTGGAGATTGGAGTAAGGCATCAGCGTATGACACGCTTGACACAGGTGGATGTAATTTAACTGCCTCCATATATGAAATGCAGCTTTTGCTCATGGTTTCTTTTACTGCCTTTTGTCTACCAAACTCCAAACATCTTTTACTGTTAGCCTGATGACAACCTTTGCATAATATGCACCAGTAATCCTCCTCCTCGACATTACAGCCATCACCTGAATGGCCTTGACCGCATTTGAAGCACCTTGGTGTTGATCGACATTGGTTTTTCACATGTCCGTACCTGCAGCAGTTATAACATTGCACAGTAGGAAATATATACAGTTCTACCGTCAATGCCGTATAACACATGTACACGCGTGTAGGTAATACCTGTCCATCAAAAGTAACAACAATTGTGCCTATATTTTCAAATTGAACAGCATTGTTAATAAATATTTTTCTTTTTAATCGCCTCATTTTAATTATTGGCCCGCATCCGATTGGGACGTTGATACTGGCCAAGACTTCTTCGTCTGACCAATCTGTAGGTACCCCCTTAATAACCCCCATACGAGTTACATTGCAAGTTGGAATGAATGCTTTGTAATTCTCTTTTTGTAAATTAAGATTTGTTAGAAAAGCATTGGCATCTTGAAAATTTATAAACGTTAAACTAAGGCGATTGCGGCCAATACGTTTAAGGCTACCATTCACAATTCCCCTAATATCGTTCCGTTTCATGAATCTTCCAAAAGTTACTGGATGAAGAGTTGTACCGTCATTAGTGCTTAGAGTTTGTTTTTGTATATGCACAATATACGGCGATACATCTGAAGGCTGATATTGAGCTCGGCCTACAGGCACGCGGGTAATTTCGTCATTGTTAGAGCCTTGACTAAGTGGCACAAGCGGCACCTGCGTCTTGCGAGACGAGGGGACCGAAACAGATTCTGCAGATTCATGCGACTCTCTAATTGTCATACTACATTGGCAATCCTTGTCTTTGATACCTTTTCCATCCTTTCGCTTTCTTTTATTACATGAACCACAAACCGAGCGGGGAGCCGCGCGTTTGCGTTTCATAGTCCATTCAGTGTTATTGTCGGTATCAGTGTCCATCGACGACTCGAGGACATTGATTAAAACATCTAACGGTGTTACTTGTTTCGGGTCATTACCCGTAGTAGTAGTGGCTGGGGGACCAGGTCCCCCACCGGGGTCGGGCGGATCACCCATAGTAAAAATCAGTTACGTAACTTACCCAATATTTACAGCAATAATATTAAAATATACAACTAAATCTACTATAAATACAAATTATTCTACTATATAACACCAATCCTTTCAATAATAATTAATTTTAAAATATAAGACCAAAAAATCACGACCGCTTTGAAAATAGTTTCCCGCTCTTTTTCTAACAGACTTTAATATTAATAATTATTTAACATTGAATAATCCATTGAATAATTGCCAATAATCTTGAACGCATCCAGTTTTCTCTGTGACAATCAAACGTCAAAAACGTCAAATGTTTGGCACATTTGACGTTTGTCGACTGTCAAATGTCAAAACCAGCTGCAAAGCTGCAATTCCTTCCCACCGCGCGGCGAGGACAGCTTGTCACATTCTAGTTTGATGCATATTTAAAACTGTTTAAGCTTTTATTCATTAACTTTTAACAAGTGGCGTGAATAAGTGACCAGCTACAATGAGTCAAGCCGTCGCCGAACCGCCGAAAGAGCGCTATATCCCTAATGGACTCAAGTTTGCCTTTGGTGGCCTTGCGGGGTACAGTATTTTATTATTAGAAAACTATATTTGTCCTTTATTTCAAAATCAATGTCATTAACATTTCCGTTAGAGGTAAACGACACAAACAACGGTTGAATTAACGAATGTTGATTTCGATCTGGTTATTGTCCTCGTTTTAATTTTATTATAGAATTTAGAAAGGTTGATATTGATTATGTGGTCAATGTTTACAGTCTTATCGTCCTTGAGTTTGTTGCACAATTTGTTAGCCTACGTGTTTACCTGGAGTTCGTTATTACATAATGGGTTTTAGGTAACATTGAATGTAATTAGAGTTATGTTACCTAAGTGCATCTAAAAATACAAATATGTTCCTAAATATAATGTTGAAAGGAGAGCATGTAGTTTATTGGAACTTTACTGAAAGTCATTGACAATAATTAAATAGAGGACTATTTCTGTTTCAAAAGCTGCATTCACTCTGTTCATGCTTAATAGGTTTTCTATTTGGTGCAGCGTCAGGTTTGAGCAAATTTACTGAAGATTCAATCTTGGTGGGTTACCTCATTTCAATACGCTAGACGGGTCCATTTTGTATGAAAATCAGAGCCCTTGGCAATGAAAGTGTTAATTTATAAAATATACAGCTATTATTATGTAATTATCTTAAAACTACTGTGTATAGTAAGGTCATACAAGTGATAAATTGTCTTTTATTGTTTTAGTCATTACATAAAGTTGACACAACCTAAGTATCTACATATACATACATACATAGGTACATTACCTTATTATAAATTAGGCGAGTCAATAATAATAAACTTAAAGGAAAAAAGTGCTTAAAATATTTATACTTACTCAAATTAAATATTATTATTTGAATAGGTAAAAAAACACATAAGCTGAATTCCAATTGGAATAGTTTTTTTGAGATGTTAATTATATCTTACGGCGGCACTTGTGGCAGTATTTGCCAAATATTAGTCTTACATCTCTTACATGTGACATAGTGAGTGAAACAGATTCGACTACATTACGTGTCCAAATACTGGTGCCACCATTAGACCAGTGGGCTTAATAAATATATGTATGTGTCAAATTAAATCAAAATGCCTAATATATTGTTTTAAATTGAGCCAATTTGGATTAAACTTGTATGTAAAATCAAAAGAAGTCTGTTATGTTTTCATTGATGAGAGGTCACTTTGAAGAGGTCAAGGAATCATTTTCCTTTACTTTTTTCTTTGTTGTAGATACCACAAAAAACTTAGTCTGTACGTTATCCTTTCTAAAATTTAGATTAGAATGAACAAATTTCATAAACAAAAAACAAACAGACCTAGTTCTTTATTATAACTACAACATATCGTCGGCTAAAGTGTCAAACCTCGTAACTCCTTCAGACCAAATTTTACAGGAGACACAAAAAACTTCACCACCAAACATGGCGGCCCGGAGTTACGTGGATTTCTGTTTCACATTTTAAACTGAAACTGCTTTTTTAAAGGATTTAGCAGTTTTGCCATTGGAAGCATTCAGAAATTAGTAATAAAATGGTATCAAAATGTAATTTTGAAAAAAAATGGAGTTACGAGGTTTGACACTTTAGCCGACGATATTCAAAAATCGTGGAAATCGGACTTGATTTAGGAGGTGAGAAACGTTATCGCACAGAGCTAAATTTGTATGGTTTTTTGACGCGTCACTACGCGATTTTAGTGTCACTTCACCTCTTAATATATTTATTAGTTATTACTTTAAAAACACTTCAAACTTTATATTTCTGTTCCCTCCAGCATGGCAGCAACATGCGTCGTGCAGCCGCTGGACCTGATAAAGACGAGGATGCAGCTCAGCGGAGGAGGGCGCTCCTCCTTCACCGTAGCCGGGGAGATCGTGGCGCGGGAGGGGTTCGTGTCTCTCTACACGGGGCTCTCCGCGGGCCTGCTGAGGCAGGCTACGTACACAACCACCAGGCTGGGAGTTTATAATATACTCTTCGATGCCTACAAAGAGTAAGTAATTATTTTATTCAATAAATATATAAATCAACGTTTTAGTGTATAATATCACACTGATTGACCTCGTCCCAAATTAAGCTCTAGGTTTGTGCTATGGATACTAGACAACGATATAAATACCTATATAGAGAAATATTAAAATCCAATATGTTTCTTGGTAACAAATCGGAAAATTCAATACATATTTTTGGGGACATATTGGGAGTACTATTTTTTCTTGTTAAGAATGATGATCCCAACAAACATGCAATTTTTTACCCAAATCTGAAGAAAAAGTCAAAGGTGTGGTATAATTTTGAAAATACCCAAAAAAATAATTAGACACCATTTTCGCCTATTTTTGGTTGAATCTTCGAAATTCTACTATCTTTAATGATGATTTTTGATTCAATACTTCAGTATTTATAAGTCCTTAATCCTGGTAAACAATTTTTTTTAAATATGTTGTATTTTTAAAGCAGACAGCAATTTTTTGAATTTGGCCCTGCAACTATGTCCATCTCACGTTCTTTGCGCGGAAGCACATAAAGCCATCCCTTTTTGTTCTTGTGTGGACGTGGCATCATAAGTGGCCTAGTAGGCCAGACAGATAGATAGACGGACCTGCGTAAGGACGGACGTAGGCTTAGTATAACGGTACCCTGTTTAAGTTTGCAACCGTTTGGGTACAAAAACCTAAAACACGGTTTATCAGTGACCAAACCTATTACATATTTTGCTATCTTAATCGATCACGTTACCACGGCGTGCAAGAGTAAAACGTATATTTATATTAGGTACTCACCGGCCGTGTGTATTTCAGGCAATCTGTCTACTCTTTAGTGAAGCAAGTACTCTGTAATCTGTGGTAGGACCGTGTGCAGGGTCCGTCGGAACGATACCATCTTGAAACCTACTGCGGAGCCAATTTTTTAAAATATATTTTTTCATTTATTGGTTTCAAAGACAACAACAGCCTTAAATTATACTTATTACATAGTATTAGTAACATAAAAGAAGGCCAATGACAGTTATCCATCAATTACTTAATTAAAGAGTACCTACCTAAAAGAAAGTAAGGTTTTTTTGGAAATAACTATTCAAAATAATAATGTCTTTAAGTAATTTAATTACTTCCACAAATAGTACCTATTCAATTAAATCGTAATGTAGTTTTAGATTGAATATAGTTTTAATAGAGAATTTTCATGACTTTTTTCATAGCTTCAATGAACGCTGTTTCATGTAAGAAACAGGCAAAGAAAAATATTATTTGAATAGAAATAAAAATAACCAAGATGTAAATTTTGTTTCTATCTGTTTCTAGCAAAACAGAATTTAGAATGGAGTTTTATTTGGCCTACCTGTTATATGACGACACAGGTCATATCGGATCTCTCTGTCTATGTAATCGCTGTCTAATTGGCAGTTTAAAATATCCGTATTTCTTGGTTGACTTTAATTTTAATTTCTCTTTTAGTGATCTCTTAATTCTCTTATACGGTGCTCTCATATTTTGTTAGGAAATAAAATTTAAAAAAATTAGGCGTATTTCCTATTTGAATATAATTTTAAACAATGGTCGGATAGATATAGTATATTGGCCAGCATAGACAATGGGTAAAGCGACTAATGAGTTTCCATACTCTATGCTACGAAAAAAATTGTAAGTAATATCATAGACATTTATACTAGCGTAATAGACACAGTGACTGCAAGCGGGAGCGTAATCGCTTACGGCACGAATACGAGAGCGAAAGAGATAGCGAAAGAAAAATCCGTCGAAACCATTTTGAAAGCTCGTAGAGTCACATAGCATCACACTGGCGACAGCGTAATAGGCTAAGTAAAGTTTTTGGAAGATATGTATATTATATTTTTTATCGATAGTCATCATCCTAAAGATCAAGAAATTGCGGCTCTTTTATTTTTATTTCCTCTAATATTTTAGAAATATTTTTTTTAGTTATGAAGTTGACATTTGTACACTTCAATGACTGACTAGCTTGTTGCCTTCGTACTTAATGAAAAAGAAAAAAAACACTTCTATATCTGTCATTGTCAAATCAAATCAAAGTAAACAAACGATTCAATAAAACGGCTATTTTCTGTTGGCTTGTGTTTCATGTGATCAGTGTTTTTAGAAATATTTTTAACGATCTCAGAACGAACTCTGGACTTTCGTTTTGCCGCTTTGCTTTAAGACCTTTGCACGATATTTGGTCTAAGATTTATTTTCGAACCCTTTGGCACTTCTTCTTGGACACCGATTTCTTCCTTTTTCGACGACTCTTGCACTGCTTTTTGATAGCCACGAGAGCACTTTTGAATTGTACAATCCACGCAATGAATTCAGGCAATCCCACACGGACTGTGGAAATGGAGTATTACAAAGATTTACTTGAATTTACTTATTTGAATTAAACCGTTTGTTTACTTTGATTTGATTTGACGTTGACAGATATAGAAGTGACAGTTTTTTTTTCTATTTCATTAAATACGAAGGCAACAAGCTTGTCGGTCATTGAAGTGTACAAATGTCAACTTCATAACTAAAAAAAAGATTTCTAAAATATTAGAGGAAATAAAAGTAAAAGAGCCGCAGTTCTATGATCTTAAGGATGACGACTATCGAAAAAAAATATAATTTACATCTCTTCCAAAAACTTGACTTACCCAATTAATTTTACGTAACACCTGGCCATAATGTGAGTTTTATCGCACGCTGCGCGCACGGTAAAACTCGCATTGTGGCCAGGTGAAGACGTAAAATTGTGTACTCATCACGGGCAGTAAAAAAGAAAGCCCTCTATCGCATATTTACAACCCTCGCCTACGGCTCGGGTCTCAAATACCTGCGATTTCGGGCTTTCTTTCTTTTACAGCCCTTGTTAAGTAATGTACTATTACGTAACACCTGGCCATAATGTGAGTTTTATCGCACGCTGCGCGCACGGTAAAACTCGCATTGTGGCCAGGTGAAGACGTAAAATTGTGTACTCATCACGGGCAGTAAAAAAGAAAGCCCTCTATCGCATATTTACAACCCTCGCCTACGGCTCGGGTCTCAAATACCTGCGATTTCGGGCTTTCTTTCTTTTACAGCCCTTGTTAAGTAATGTACTAATTTATGTCAATCCTCGAAGAATAATTTTAAATTGAACAAAATGACAGACATCACGTCGTTAAAGACATTAAGACATGCCTGTTTTGGTTACACTTACACGGGAAATGGGAGTCTGTTCGTCTATTACGCTAGTATAATAATGTCTATGGTTAATATTATGTTCACACACCTTGCCGACTATACCTATTATTTTAAGATGATGGCGACAAAAGATAAATATTTAGTATCTTCAGACGATAAAGAGACAGTTAATAACAATTTAAAAGATAAAAAAACTCCGATAGCACAGCGATCCCTTCTTTGACAGCTGATATGATATCTCTTAAGGTTGGCGCAGACATAACCGACCGGCACCGGATCGGATTACTTTGGAAATCGAAATTCGAAGTAACGATAGCTCCCATCCCTTTCATCTTCTCGACTTATCATGATTGTGTGTGTGTGTGTATGTATATATGCTTTCCCTTTTGTATGCATGTCCTTCTGTGATGTGGCTCACGAAATTGTTATTTGTTTTATAGGATAAGTTTAATAGCTTAAGTTGTATAAAAACTGCGAGCGCGTCTCGCCATCAAACGTAACAGTTTGGTGGGAATATAAATGTAAGTATAAATACTAAGTTGTACCGTGAATAAATAAATGAGTAAATTTTAATTTTAATTTCTCTTGATTAAGTCGCGAATGACGAGTGACAGAGCTTACTTCGAACTTTGATTTTCAAAGCAGGGCCTTACTCAATATGTATGTTTACCGATTTCTCCGTCAATGGAGCTTAATATTGCCGTCTCCTTTCTACCATCGGACTTCCAGACACACTGCGGGGTTCCATCCGTACCTGGTTGGAATTCCGCCTCTTCGAACGAAGCGCTTTGCATCATCATTTGTAATGCGTACTTACTGCAAAGGAGTGGAATGCGCTTGCGGCGTCTGTATTTCCGAGTGCATGCAATCCGAACCAATTTAAAGCTAAGGTGAAACCCGTTACTCTACATAATATCACATTCGCAAAAGATCATACTAGCAAACCATCATATACGCATAACATCATACTTGCAAAACATCATATACGCGTAACATCATACTAGCAAAACACGATATTCGCAAAAAAATCTATTTACAAATAGTCAGGTTTTGTTATAAAATCGTATGTAGGTTTAGGTTATGTTAGATTTATAGCAGGCCCGGAGGGCCAAACTACCCAGAAACAGGAGCTCCGCGGTAGCGGAGCTACGTCGACACAGTCTAATTCATGTCTCAATAAAAGTTAAATTTTGCTAATGTGATGTTTTGCTACTATGATGATTTGCGAATGTCATGTTTTGCGAATATGATGTTTTGCTTTTATGATATTTTTCAGAATATCATGCTTTGCGAATATGATATCCAACGACGGAGGGGCCGCCATATTGTAAAAAAGGAAAGAACTATGACAAGTAGGGTAGTATCATTTAATAGGTATGTAAAATAATTTGTAGGTTTGTTTCATCACTTTTCATTTCGAATGATTATTTAGAATTTATATGGGTTTAAAGATTGTTAGCAACAGCTGGATTTTTAAAGCTTGCTTTTTGTTTTTACAATATGCTTGATGAACCTTTTAGGCGTTCTGTAGGTATAACATAAATGCTAAACGTATAACGCTCTGGTGCATTGTACTGTAAGTTTACACTGTTGAATGTAACTAGGTATATAAATACCAATAGATATAAGGTCAGTTTGTTAAAGTGCGTTCTCAAATGCAGCGGAGAGGGAGCGATAGCGATTATAATGTACAGTCAACCTTATAAGTAGCTGCACACTTTAGTACCTATAGATGAATTAGCGAGAGCGTGGGATTGCATATGTAGTGGTGTTGTGTGTGTATAGGCAAGAGAAACAGAGAGAGAAGTACTTTAAGTATTTTTCTCTCTCTTTCTCTTGCCAATAAACACAATTAATAAAGTAAATTAAAACAATAAAATTTAAAAGTTAATTGTTTTAATGTAATGTATTATCTCTTAAAATATCCGTGACTAATTTGTTAGCACCTTATATTATATTTACTTAAAAATATATACTCAAGAGCAGCCAATATAATTCAGCAGCCTGTTGATAATCGCGTTGATGATACAAGCTTATCATAACTATTAAATAGGTAGATAAGAACCCCCGGTATAATGGCGACCTCCACTTCAATGGCTGATGGCTGATATCTCTTCAACTGCCCAACCGATTTACATGAAACCTTGCTAAGAACCGCGAAATTTGTCTTTCTGTGTGAAAGCTACTATGCCACAGGCAGACTCACAGATCCACAGATACACACACATGTAAACTTATAAATTCTTTTTTTGTTATTTTTTTAATAAAGGGAATATTCATGACTTCACAGCTTCTATAAAAGCTGATTCAAGTAACAAACAGTCGAGGAAAATATTTTTTTGGATAGCTATAAAAATAACCATGAAGCAGTATCTCAGAGAAAACTCCTGTAGCAATATCAACTTCATTATTAACAGTATAGAATTAAAACATACATACATACATATATAAACTCACGCCTTTATTCCCAGAGTGGGGTAGGCAGAGCTACAGAATTACTAACAACTCTAAAAACTTGTTAATAATTCTGTAACCACATTTTGCACTTTTAGGCTAAGATGTTTACCAGTGTATTAGTGACAGGTTGCAAGCCCATCGCCTAACAGTACTGTACGCCTTTATTTCCTTAGCCGTCTCTTACGACATCCACGGGAAGATATGGAGTGGCACTACTCTAACCCGGCAACTACACGGGTCATTTATTATTAATTGATAATAATATAAGTATAATTATAGATAGTAAATATAAATCGGTAATAATGTATAAATATAGGTGATTTATTGAATTGAATAATATGTAACTATGGATTTTACTTTTTATTTTTAATGTATTTTTGACGTCTGCTTTTAAGCAATAAACATATGATTGAATGATAATGTTTTAAACTATTAAAGCACTTCAAAAACGCGCATCTGGTCACATATCTTTCTCTTTTTGTTTTTATCTAACCACCCCCCCTAAAAAAAACCCCAACTCAAGTGGTGATATATAACGTAGGGAACCCTAGTTATATAGACATATCCATCTATTAATAGATTATACATGTGAAAATATAGAAATATGCGGGAAGAATGCCACCTGACTGTTTTAACAATGGACAACGTCATACAATAGTGTTTGGTTACGGGCAATAACTCTCATACGAGGTTGTATGCGTTACATAACACAAGGAAAATGGTGGATCTTTCAAGTATTAAATTTCAAAACACTTGCATGCTTATGTTTTAATAATGATTATAACTGATCCAAGTTCTAAAGAAAACGGTGTTGGATAGTTTTATTTGGCCAGAAATACTCTAAAAAATCAATTTCTATGTTCCATCAAAGACGCATTGATCTCAAGAGATATTTTCCTCTGACACGTATTTTAAATATTTATAAGCAACACGAAAACAAGATCGGTCTCAGTGTCTGCAACTTGTTTTCCAATAATTAGGAAAAAAACCTAAGCCTAAACCTATCTTAAGTACCCGAAACCGACGTCCGTGCATGACTCGATGTATGAATGTGGAAGAAGCGAAAGAAATTTGTCAAGATCGTAGCAAATGGAAAGAAGTGGTTTCTGCCTACCCCTCTGGGAAACAGGCGTGATTTAATGTATGTATGTATGTAGGAAAAAACTACTTAACGGTTCGAAGCAATTTAAATTGCTTAGAACCGTTAAGTAGTTAGTGTAGGTTTAAACCTACACCTATACCTGAGATTATAAATAGGAAAGCTTTGTATTTTTGTAACGAATAAACTCAAAAACTACTGGACCGATTTCAAAAATTCTTTTTCCATTAGAACGCTACGTTATCCCTGAGTAACAAAGGCTATGCGCTTTATTTTTCTGCGCGGACGGAGTCACGGGAAACAACTACTATACTATTTATAACAAACTAGGATAAATTTAATGGAGTGCATTTACCTACTTATCTCTTTTTTCTGTGCATGCTGATCTTTTGTAAGAAATTAACCTAAAAAAAATATTAATGTAACTGTATAATTAGTTATGTTTGATAATCGTTGAAAGTCCTAATTATATAAAAACAAAGTGATGAATATTCACTAATAGTAATAACCAAGACTCAATTACAAATACTACACAAACATTTGCCTTTGCCTTTACTCATATAATGGAACCCGGCACCGCAAGCTTCGCAGACAGGGTCATTATACAACTAGGCTAATAACGTTCAAACTATCGATAGTCGTAGATATTTGGTAAAAATATGACGAGATACAAATATATTTATACGTTAACCTTGAACGGTGGGTCACACCGGATGCAAGGACCGTTTCCCGGGGCATCGTGACCAAACGAAGTATTTTGTTGCATCGGAGCGGTGACTCCGACCTCTCACCCCGCCTGTTGATAAGTGATGTAGCATTGTATGATAATTTAATTCGTCTACAGTTTACGTTAAAATACGCAATTTAAAATATATTTGGGCTAAGGAGCGCGTTCATTTTCAACCTAAAAATGAATATGATCCTTTTCAGCAGTACAGAGACATTTTTAGAGATAATGAAGTCGTTCCATTCCAACGGGTGTATCAATCTTATTCCCAAACTCGATTATTCCGCGTTGCAATTTTTCCAATCGCGATTTTTCCCATATTTTACCGAAACGCATTTTTTTCCATTCTTCATTTTTCCAGGTCTAATATTTACCATTCTGGATTTTTTCCAGTCGCAAATTTCCCCACTTTAATTAGGTCGAAATAGGTAGGTTTAGGTTAGGTTGGTTATGTTAGTTTTGCAGCAGATCCGAAGGAACAATCGTAACATAATTCATTGAACTGTGAGAAGATGATGAGCTATAAATTATTGATTCTTGTAGCAGAGTTTGGACCGGTACACTCGGCGTCCATAGTCCCTGCTTACCCCATTGAGAGATAGGCGTGAACGTAATAAATTATAATTTAAAATACTTTTTAAATCCTCAGACGCAACGGAGGGGCGGCGCCCGGCTTTGGCACCAAGACGCTGCTAGGAGTGGCGGCTGGCTCCATCGGCGCCTTCGTCGGCACCCCGGCCGAGGTGGCACTGATCCGAATGACGGCCGACGGCCGACTGCCCGTCGAACAGCGACGGAACTACAAGAACGTCGCTGACGCGCTCATGAGGTAAGAGGGAACTTATGGCGGTACTGCCGACCTTTGTCGACACCCGGCCGCGGTGGCGCTCATCCGAACGACGGCCGACGGTTGAACCTACTAAAGGTGATGGGGGATTTCGTATGGACCCTCCAACAGTCACGGAATGCATGGCAATTATGTTTATTAGGACCCAAAACAAGACAAACTAGACGGGTTTTTTATAATAAAAAAAACATAGGGCGATCGTTCATACTCGTAGTAAAAATGCATTATAGTGTCCGGCCGTTATAAAGTCAATCCTGACACCTGTCATTCCGGTACAAATTACAACCACAGACCCAAGAATAGGTTATAAATCGTACTGTGATGACAGACGTCAGGATTGACTTCGTAACGGCCGGGTACTGTAGGTTGCCAAGATCTATAAGCTGAGACATGTTTCATTTCTGTTCTAGTGTGAGGTTATTTTTGCCTATCGTCCGAATGACCGAATATTCTTGATATTCCGTGCTTCATTTTCCTTCCCGTCCCTTATGAAGTTATGACACGATAGGAACGAGGAGTCAGCGCGTGCTGGCGGTTTCCCCGCCCCTGGCCCCCCGCGGGCGGGTCGCACACGAAGTTGTCTACTGCACGCTTGACGATGTTTTTCTGATGTCCCCGTTTATTTTCCAGGATAGTGCGCGAGGAGGGCGTGCTAAAGCTGTGGCGTGGCGCCACGCCAACCGTGGGCCGCGCCATGGTCGTCAACGCCGCGCAGCTCAGCACCTACTCACAGGTATTCAAAAGAAAAAGGGTTAATCTTACACTTAAGTTGTACCATTGTAATATGTTTAAAAAATGACTGGCTGCTGAGTTTCTTGCGGCGTTTCTTCTCGGCAGTGTCTCCTCTTGGGAAGCGCTGGTAGATTCTTGACGTGTAAAAGTGCCCGTACGGCCTACTTACTGAATAAACATCTTTTATCTTTTATCTTGTTGTTGTTGACAAGCCCAACCCAAAGCCGGGTGCATAAAATCTTAACCTATTTGATGCTAGAGTGAATAGGCATCTTATGGGTGTGCTCGATTCATCGTCGACAAAATCTTTGTCCTCCAAGAGCTACACTGTAAAATAACAAAATAATGTAACGGTATTTTTTATCCCTGCACAATCTTTCATGTCATGTGTGTATTTAGAAAAATAATAGAAAACATCCTAGACTCAGGAATAAATATTTACCCATACCGGAATTCGAACTCGTAAGCAGCCCGAAAAGAAGAATGTACAGTCACTGAATCAAAATGTTGAGTACACTTAGGACCTTGTCATTGTGACTGCCATTGTTATTGCCATACTTGTCATTTGATGTTCAGTTTGAAGTTTATTATGACAGTGCACTAAAGTGCTTAACATTTCCGTTGGGGTACTGCACTGTACACGACTGTCCTTTCTTACAATCACAAAAATGTTATAGAGTGGCTTAACTGATAAATCCATGCAAAAGGACAGCGGAATTGGCGTCTTATTAAGTTTTAAATTCGTATAACAAATTTCAAGGAGGTATCGGAGTTTGAAGTGAAGCGACTCAATTCTTTAACCTTTTGAACGCCTTACGTAGATTACAAAACGTGTCACTCACACGCCAAACATGTTTGACATGCTATGCAAATTACGACTTAATTCACAAAGTCTCTTTTAAAAACTGATTGAATCAGTCATAATCACTCTGGTCCTTTGAATTATGGATTGTACAGTCACGAGATTTAATTTGGTACCTACCTTAGGTCCAAATTAAATCTGACATTCTACAACAGTAAGGTTGAGTTTCCTAAAAGTTACAAATGACTTGACATCTCTAATGACATTGACAACTTGATATGCCTGCCTTTAAATCCAAACTTTTCCAATGGTGCATAGACAAAATGTATTATAGTGTCTCTGAGCACTTCCAACGTAATTAACTTCTAGTCGATTTAATAAAATATTCCTTAATTGTATAATATATTATAATGATAACTAGGTAATAATATCATCTGACTCCACAATTTAGCATTTTAGATTGAATTTTCAAGTATTATTTTATTGGACGTACAACATAACTTAATTCAATTTATAAAGAGATTTGTAATTATTTTAATATCCGTAATACCTATAAGCCAATGTGACTTTTTTTTTTTTTTTATATGGTAACGGATCTATATTTCTATTACTTGACTTATAATTTGTACGTACTTAAAACTTATTTAAGACCTACTTTGTACACCTACCCACTTTTAGCAAATAAATATTTTGATTTGATTTGATTTGACTTCAAACGTATTTTTCTTGAAATGGGTCCCAAATGAACGCTCGTGACCGTACGATGGGCATGAATGGGATTAATGCATGTTCTGCGCAGGCGAGCCAAATGTTCGTGGGCGTGGTCCCGGCGGGCATCACGCTGCACTTCTGCGCGTCCATGGTGTCGGGGCTCGTCACCACCATCGCCTCCATGCCCGTCGACATCATCAAGACCAGGTAACCCGCCGATCGGACTTACTATAGTACATTATGCAACAGTTGTATAAGAGAGGTCAAAAAAGACGAGTGGCGTGTGTTATCGTAAAGGAAGACGCCACGTGTGTTTTTTGACGTAGTTATACACCGTTGCATACAATACTTTCTCTACGACTAGGTTTCAAATAAAATGCAATAACAAACGAGCGGGAATCATAAATATGACAAAATATGTTTTTAATTGACGGTCACTTGCCAGGTTTTATATTTAGGAAAGTTTTCTTAAGTTGGTAGTGATGCATTTTTATCAAAATTTTAATCAAAAACTATGAGTTCTATTTCTATGGTTTGTTATGTTGGTAAAAATGTATTGTGTTGTAAAGTTTGTTTTTATCGCTTAATACTTCCTTAACTTACTTAACCTAGGTTTAGTAAGATTTGGCAGCTAGGCGTGTCCTTTTGGCTCACAAGACCACGATTATATACATAAATACGATCTTAAATTCATAAAATACATTCAAGAATCAGCGCACATCACACATTATATTTGCCTATACCGAGTTTCGAACTCAGAATCAGCTCGTAGGCTAATAACTATAACTTTGTCTTGTGTTTTTTTTTTCAGAATCCAAAACGCAGCCAAAGGCCAAAGCCAGCTAGCGGTGGTGTCGAACCTCCTCAAGAACGAAGGCGTCCTGTCCCTGTGGAAGGGCTTCGTTCCTTACTACGCGCGCCTCGGCCCGCACACCGTCCTCACCTTCATCTTCCTCGAACAACTCAACTCTGCTTACTTCAAGTACACGTAAATACCTATACTTGGGTCCGTAGCATAATATCGAAAGTCAAATTTCATAAGTACGAAATTCCTAACAACAAAATTTCGAATATCAACATGTATAATGAAGGAAATTCCTAAAGATGCATGTCCTATGTTTAATTAGCCTGTTTGTAAAGTACAATACCACTAGTGCACGAAAAAACTAACGACATTTTACCTACGCCCGGTTGACCTAAGTTTAAAATGTATAAAGTGCGAAATTTCGAACGACATTTTAATTTTCGCAGGCACGTTACGTTCATATTGGAGTTAAGGTTTGAATGTATTGATTTTCGATGAATTGTCACAAAGTTTTTTGTACGTAGCGTTTTTGAGCACTAGAAATATTGAGTTTGAAGTGTTGTCATTAGGCATTTTGTATATTGATTTTTGAAGTTTTGTGTTAGGAATTTCGTACTTATGAAATTTGATTTTCGATATTATGCTACGGACCCCTATACTTAGGTTAGAGTCGAAATGTGACCCTTTTGAATGCGTTTGGCGGCAATTTTACGGGCGAGAGAAGGAAGCAACTCTGTTCTAACAAAATAAGTATTCTAAAGGCCCAAGGAGCCCTGGGACTGTAAGAGACATCTGCAAGGGCTCCGCCAGAAAATCAACCTGACCTCGTGCCTACCAGCGTTACTTTTTATGGAATGTATGAAACTTTGATATGACATTGCTTCGGGATTAGTTTGCTTTGTGTCTTATGTCCTTTCCAAAGGAAAGATGTTAGGAACGAAGCTAAAGAAAGAAACACGTCAAGTTTTGCCACTTGACCGAAAATATTAAATGAATGAACAATGCTTATTACATTAAAAACGCTTATATGAGAAACTAAAATCAGAACATTTCTTAGGTTAATTTTATTGTACCAATGCCGAAGCATTCAGAAGGTTAAGGAATTATTTTGCAGGTATTAAGACCCAGCATACAGTTTTTGTACATGTATAACATTTGCTGTCAGGGCTTCAGTCAGGTCCGTTGAAATCGCCAAAGATGTAAACAAATTAGTGGTGTTTGACACATAACCTCAAATAGGTATTCATCGAGTGCGTTTAAAAAAATGTGTATTTAATAGTTATTTAATGTTAAACATAATCCGAAAATGATGATCAAGTGCACAAATCATTATTAAAACGACACCATGATCTGCAAATGTTCGTGATTATGGAGTGATGTGATGAATGTCGTTCGGTTTTGTTTACATATTTGCACATTTCAATTGACACAGACCATAGACCTTTTCTCATTCACACTGACAGACGTACACTGATAAAATGCATCAATTTTGAAAGTTCGTAAGTATACTCATATTCAAGGGTAAATTAAGTATACGTTTAAAAGTGTCAATGATCATAATATATATGTTATAAAAACATATGGTACAAAACTTTCTATGCGGGGTCTTAAAAAGTCTTAGGAAGCTGAAGAAATCACAACTCGACTCTACCATAAAATAACTTATATTTTTGTATGCCGAATGATTGTTATGAAAAGACAAAAGGAATACCAGTATACGATTGCATTAAAGTTCAAAAAACATTGTTTGTCAAATCTGTACCTTACTGGGACATGTAATGTTCGTAGTTTTATAAGCAAATGTGTAATTAACGACTTCGGTCGCCTTAGGGCATCTCTGGAGATTCCCGAACTCTTCTCGAGTGCTAATAGAGAAGCGCGCACGCATCTGTTATCATTAGTTTTAAGTTAAAGAGTGAATGCGTTTTTTTATTATCCGTTTTACTAATATATTGAAACTATGTTACTTAGTTTATCGAAACTGCTTTTTGATAGAAAATGTTTTTGGTATTATGACGTGCCAAAATCGGAACGAATGAATTTAGGAAAACGCGCATATAATTATGTCGTCATGTTTTGCTTTTGAATATTTTATTTATTATTTGTTTTATATTTTCATTCCATGATTTTGCTACATTTATATGTATTTCAATTTTTGATTATTTAAATTATGTTCTCGATATGTTTCGCTATTACACATATTTTAATTTATCAACACGTTCATAAAAAAGCCTCTTTATTTACTTCTGGTTTCCATTTTTGTGGCGAATGCGTATGTTTATTAACATACACCGGTTTGAGAGGGGCAACAATTTACCAGTGTTAGTGATTCATTAAATATCGACTAAGTTTATCGACAACTTTTTTGTGTGAATCTTACATTTCTAGAAAAAGTAAGTCGTCCCTTTATCTTCTGTATCTGAATGATCAGCTTTCCATGAAGATAAGCAATCTTTTTTCTTTTGAGGCATTTTTAACCTACTTAAAAAACAAAAAGGTTTCCAATTAGTCGGAATGCTAAATAATATTGTGGTACTGAATGAATTTGTTATTCAATGTTTTATAAATGGTTGTTGACAAGTGACTAGAGTCCAGAGTCAATGTCAGATACCGGTTGTTTATAGTTGCGATCAGTATAAATAAAAGAGGTTTGCAGATAATTAAAAGGTAATCAAACTTTGGCCATTACTGAGGATATTGAAGATAAAATATTGCTTTTAATCGATGTCGATAAACTTTGTCGACATTTAATGAATCACTAGCAGTGGTACATTTTTGCTCCCGTCAATCCGGTGTATGCAAATAACTCATGATAATTTGGTAATGTGTGTAGAAGTGACTCATACAGTGTACAAATCATCGTTGGATGCATCAAGATACATTGTACAAAATAAGTATACACGTTTTAGAGCAATTTACACTATTTCTATTATATGGAGTTCGACATTTAACTCTTTCAATTGTATAAGTTTGTGGTTAATGTGTCTCGCTCTAACAACTTCTCTAAATGATAAATAAACTCGCAAAATGTGAAATTGACAATGTTATTCGATGATTTCAGTAGTCACCATTGCACTCAAAACATCTGACCCGCTCTTATGCCTCCAGTAATAGGAACGAGTTAGATATTTTTGAGTTTAATGTTGAATAATGGCTGGTTTAAACTAATCAATTAATTGTTTTTATAAGTATTTCATGAGCTTGGCATTTTGATGTATTTTTTCAGATGTATTTTTTATAACTGTTGCTTTTGTGAGAAGTGTGAGAACTAAGCTAGATGGTGTTGCAAAGGGTTAAACACAAATATGTACCTACAGGTCTTTTATCTCACGAATGCGGGTGGGCCATGCTTGTAGTTGTAACGTCATACACACTACGACAGGTACGCACTCGAGACACCCACACACACACCAATATAAATGGCCCACCCGCATTCGTGAGATAAAACAAATGTACCTCATTTGCCGGTGCGATGTAAATTATTTATGTACACCGTATTTATGCATAAACACAACGCACAAAAACACACGCTCAACAAAAAACTATAGTTAATTCTGTACACTTTCGTCCGTTTATGTGACAATATGTGCACATAAATCAATAGGTACAGTCACGAGATTTAATTTGGTACCTATCTTAGGTCGAAAGTCAATCTGACAATCCACGACAATATGGTTGAGTATTCTAAAAATTACAAATGACTTAACATCTCTAATGACATTGACGACTTCAAGGATATTTTTCTTGAAATGGGTCCCAAATTAACGCTCGTGACCGTACCTAAGGTTTGTTTCAATAGAACTTGCCAACAATGTAAACAAAACATTCAATGAGATATCCATATTCTAGCACTATTTTATTCTTTTAATGGTTTAGGATAATGATGTGGAAAGAATTGATTAAATAACACAAGGATTTAGCAGTATTTGATGATGTAGAATGGAAATTAAAGACATTTTGAATACAAGGTTTGTTTACATTGTTGGCAAGTTCTATTGAAACAAACCTTATATTATGCGCTCTGTACAACTAACTTTAAACTGTTCTGCCCGTGATCACGACCGTTGCAACACGATCGAAACGTCGAGGTATATGTAATGTTTTTACACGATTATATCCCGTTTTATATTTATAACAGAGGCTCTTACCAAGATGCATTACGCTAACTACCGTTTCTATTCGTTTCAATCCAACCAATCGCGTCACTGGAAGATCACGTGACTTGGTATCACGTGACCTAGCAGTGACGCGATTGGTTTAAATACGAAACCAATAGAAACGCTAGTTAGAGTAATGCATCTTGGTAAGGGTATAAGTATGTGTGAAAGTCGCGACTTTAAAAAAAAAATGATGCTGGTGTGACCTTGTGTAACACGATTTAGTTTCGAGTGGATATTCTATGTGATATATTGTAAAGATATATAATTTTGTATGTATTTTACACATCAATCAACTGTGTCTAAGGTAGAGCTGAAATAAGTTTAATGTTTTGTTGTACGTTATTAAAGAATTTGTTTTAAAAATTTGTTTTTTTTGTTGCTTATCTATCAACGCTTAAGGTTGCATTCGACCGAACTGGAATAACGTCTTATACCTAGATTTAACGCCGAATTTGTATAGACTAATCTCGGATTAAGTCTTATTCTAGTTTCATGAAGTGCGGCCTTAGCAAACTAGGTTATAGGACCTACGCCCTTTCATGTCTGTTTTCCTTATGATAGAGGATAAGAAACAAAATACCGCATTTAACATACTTACCAAGTCCAACTCATACAGCGCCCTTACCGTGGGTTTCCACTAGTCGGTAGTCGGATCCGATAAAATGGCGTATGTTCAGCCCCCTATTTCACCATCATGACAATGACAGGTGACATTTCGCAGCTCATATTAAACCCAGTGATGTATCAACGTGTTAACTTTGCATTGTATAATGAATTGTCACCGTCACATGTCATTGTCGAAATGGTGAAATGGGGCTGGTGGCAATACATTATACATGGTGGAAAAAACCAACGCCACATGGACGGCAACTAACTTAAATATTAGAAATAGGAAATTCTACTTACACATAAAAACAAAGGAGTTTTTGTCACCGAAACAATTCGTTATATACCTATGGTGTAAAGAGTACGAAAGCATTGGTTTCTAATTATAATTACTCGTAAGTCATCACAATATGTATTTGTGCAAAATATAAAATCCGTTAGTAACATGGGTTTGGCTAAATAGTCACTTTTAAGATTAATATTTATTAAGCGTTTCATTAAATTTAGCACCAACCCGTCTCAGTTTGGCCCAATGCTTGACTGGTAGAGAATGCCTCAAAACATGCAGTCCGCTATTTATACTTACTTTGCGTATTTTGCAATAAACTTTAAATAAATACATATACATATAAAAATGGGCTTGCAACCTGTCACTAATACACTGGTAAACATCTTCGCTTAAGTGTGCAAAATGTGGTTACAAAATTATCAAAAGTTTATTATTAAAAGAATTAATAAAAGTCTGGGAACAAAGGCGTGAGTTTATGTATGTATGTACATATAAATATTACGGTCTTGCTCCCTAGAGATTAGTACAGCGATGAAATTTTGTACATACTTAGTATTATCTAATCTTTAAATAAAGCGTCATTTGGTCATGGTTTTAAACCCCAGCCTTTGGGGGAACTTTTTCAAAGGACTGGCCTATGCCCCTCTGAAACATAGGGCCCGACAGGAGACCTAAATAAAGTGTGGTGTATTGGTATAGCCATGCTCGCTCTATGGAAATTGCCTCCTAATGATATTGCGATACCATGATTTACGTAAATGCCCCATCAGCTCAAGCCCCGTGAACGCCCAGCGCTAAACAACACTTGACATTAATTTCTGGAACCTACATTCTACGTATTTAGAGAATCGGATTACGCATCAGTACATACGGACATTAAATGGCGCGGGCCTGATAGGTATTTGCCTACGTAGATGTGTTCAGTAGCTCCCTAAGCCGCCCTTGCGGGTCTTCAATTAGTCACCATTGACATACTTCGCGAGTTACACAGAAAGTGCAGCGGCAGAAACACACCTTTTACATATAGGTACAAGTAATTTATTTGTGATGCGCCTACGAAACAAATCCGTTTAAACTAGTGGTTACGTGATGGTGAAAATCGAAGCGATAAGAGTTATTAATGAAATTTGATTGCGGTAAATTGAAAAGATATTTGCAGAGGAAATTCAAGATGTTTAATCTGTACAAGCATATGCAGCAGGCTAATAATGTTGATGGGAAGGAGCAGAAGGAACCGGAGTATACGGGGCATGACAGGTTCTACCAGGAGCGCTCCCGGTCGAGCTACAGGAAGAAGAAGCGCCGCGGAGCTTGCAGGAGAGCGCAGTCCGCTGCCGAGCTGAACCCTGAATCCATCGCGGCAGCCAACAGGAGAGACGCTTTCCGCATTCGCTCGGTGTCTACTGACAGAGAGGAAAGCGAAGGTAATTCAAGCAAAAATTTACAATCACTTTGTACTCATAGTCCTTTACTAAGTGACCCGTTCTTCCAGTGCATATTGTGAGGAACGTAGTTCTTTAATCTTAACCACTAGGTACATTTCCAAGCTGTGAACGCCTCAGTGAGTTGTCCTTTCGCGCTGTTCGGGCCGTTCAATCCGAGGACTGGAAAAAATATTGAAAACTCTACCTACTGTCGTTTTACTAATATCAATAATAACTTTTGACCAAGCAATATATTTTCGTACAAAACTTCTGTCGATCTTTTCAAAGGCATCCAATTTCTCTTAAGCGCTACAGTCACTCTGTGGGTTCATTTCACTTTTTTGAAACACTTTTAACCCAACTTGCTATTGAAAATTTGAATCCATATTGATTTTTATATTATAACAATACGGCCGGGTAAAAAAATATTCTAATTAGTTATACCGAACCTTTGTTGGGTGAAGCAGGTTTTGATCGAATTCTAAGAGGTCGGTTTAGATTATGTTAATGTTCAGGCTCGAATTGCCAAAGCATCTAGAAATAGGAACTGCTTTACGCGGAGCTCCGTCGATTCCTAATATACCTAACTAAATGGTCGAACCATAAGTAGGACAGTTGGAATAAAGGGATATAAGAATGGTTAAGACAAAATGAATCTGTTTAGTTTGCACTCCTTAAGGAAATTTGATCCCACTGCGTTCGATGGTCGATATTCAACGAAGCTGATGTTTCAACTGACGGATGTTTGTTTGTTGCTCTCTCAGATCAGGGGAAGGAGGAGCCCGACGCTTCATCGTCCGCTTGTAGTTCAAGTATTGCGTTTATTTTATATTTTCGCTTTTTTTTTAATATGGGTGCGGGCAGAGGCCACTCCTTCATTTCTTTACATATCTCTAGATGTAGCTTCCGCCTAACCTACCTTTCACTTCCTTTTTTTGTACCCTTCGCTTCTGAAGTTGTCCAAATCGTTATTTCCTTTGGTGGTCGTCTCCTAGTCCGGCTTACTTTTTGACCTCTTATTCCTATCATGGTATTTTTTTGTCATTTGTGATTCGTAAGAAGGCTGAACTACTATTAGGCATACTGTAATATTACATGACGCATGGCCCTTTAACTCACTATGGATTCACTACAGAACACTGTCATACATCGTCAAATTACGGGAATAAAAATACATCGAAAGTAATCATTTTCTTTGTCTTTAGGTGCTCATCATTTAAATCCTTGACCACACCTACAATACGACACGCTATGACAGGGGTGTTATTCTCTCAAAATCAACGGACGGGCGGACGAACGAGCGAAATCGCAGCGGCGAGTTTAGGTAGTCCCGTCATAGCGAACAAAACACATTTTAGTGCATGCATTTTCAATTAAGCAGCCTTATACGTTCGATCCATCGGCAGACACCATGCTGCTAAATTGAAAATGCACGCGCTAAAATGTTTTGTTCGCATTGACGGGACTACTTAAACTCGCCGCTTGGACATTCACTCGTCCATCCGTTCAGAGAATCACTACCCAGGTCGTTTACTTAGACGAGTAGGTACTTATATCATTTAACATCTGTGTATTGAGCTCATCACAAGGTCGAATTTTTCGTTTCCATCTGTTTAATTTGTCCGAATTTCCACAAGTTAGAAAACTGAGAAATGCATGTTTAACAGAAACCGTCCAGAAACTTTCCAAGATTTGATTACTAAGTACCAATTTCACTGAACGATGTTAACCACTTAAC
Source organism: Acleris laterana (assembly GCA_963966035.1). Lineage (NCBI taxonomy): Eukaryota > Metazoa > Arthropoda > Insecta > Lepidoptera > Tortricidae > Acleris > Acleris laterana. The sequence continues at coordinate 2,470,386 of OZ014451.1, forward strand.
AGATGATTGGAGCGTCGAATTTTTTTGGGGTCGAAAATTTAGGACTGTGGGAACCAGGAGCACACCGTATTTTTAAAGATATGTCAAAGCGCCTGATCGACGCAACCCGTGACAAAAATGCTGGTCTGTACTTGGCACGAAGATTAAGATTATATCGGTACCTTACTCTAATAAATACATTTATGGGATGTTTATTTTATTAGAATGTTAACAGTTGTCAAAATGTATGAACTAACATTCGATTAACATTGATTAAATTTAACTTCGTTAGTGAAATTGGTACCTACTAAGGCTGCGTTTTGCAACAAAGCTGCGAGGTAGTTGAACGGTAGGCGAGGAAAAGTCCACCTCGAGGATAGTGAGATTAGTAAAACAAAATAACCTTATTGGTGGAGTTTAGCTTGCAACACAAAGGTCAAAGGCAACACGGACTCTCAACTACCTCAGCTGAGGTGGAAACCTGTCTAAAACTTCTCCGGTGTTAACCCACAAACGCTGTTAGCGGGGGCACCGTGGGCTGATGACTATGCCACTACTGGGTGCCCCCCAAGCTTAAGACCAATCTAACCTAACCTATAGCCTCGTCTGGCCCAGTGTGCAATAGGATTTACATCATCAAGGCAATTTTATTTGAACTGTGTTCCAATGGGAATAAGGTTTATGTTCCTATCTTCATAAACTGAAAATGGCATTATCGAACAAACGTAATTGAATTTTATTGCGTTGTAGGTAGATTTAAAGTCCGACACACAAAAACCTGTTTGAACATATAAAAAGTTAGTGGATCCGGAATCACTACATAGTATAAAACAAAGTAGCTTCCCGTTGTCTGTCTGTCTATCCCTATGTGATTTTGGAGGAAGGTTTTTATTTATAATAAACTCTGTTTTATGTACGGGTGTTACATAAACCGAAGCGAAGCGAGGGAGGGTCGCTAGTAAAATACAACTTATGAATATTCGGACAAATAAACTTGGGAAATAAAACTTCAGACTTAAGTTTACTGTGTATTAATTTATTCGTCCTAACTGTTCGTCGCAGAGGAAAGCTCGGAGCGCGCTCCGCTGGTGGCCCAGAAGATAGACTCGCTAGCGAAGCTGCTGTTCAACAAGTCCATCATCGGCACCGGATCCGGGAAGTCCTCGCCCTCGGAGGCCCCAGCCTCGCCCAGGTGCGTACACATGCCCAATGTGTCTTTTGCGATGCACCTTAAGACTGCGCCGAGCGTTTGCCGGATGTACAGTGGCGCCCTCGTTAGTATTATTGTGTTTTCTAATAAACTAAAGTATTGCCACGAAATTGGTCGGTAGGTTTTTATACTACAAATGAAACCACAACTTATAGGGTATATTACGTAGTTTAATAATAATTCACCTTCGTTTTATCAACTTAACGGAAAAAGTGGCCACCTTTTCCCGTTAAGCTGACTACTCAAAGGGTAATTGTTATTAAAGTTTGTTACGTATCCCATAAATTGTGTTTTTACTGACGATACAAACACGTATCCAGTAAGGAAATTCTTAAGTTGAAACTATGTGATATATACCCTATAAGTTGTGTTTTCATTTGTAGTACAAACACCTACCGACCAATTTCAAGAAAATATTTTAGAGTACCTATTAGAAAACACGATAATATAGTAATGAGGGCGCCACTGTACATCCGGCGTACGCTCGGCGCAGTCTTAATTTATATTTTAAAAGTGAATATAAGGATGATGCACCTTATTTCACTTTAGGAACTGTAACTGAAGTATTATTTGGTAAACAGTAGCGAAGGCGCAGGAGACGTGTCACGCTGCTGTGTATATAAGAATTAATTTAATAAATAAATAAGATTTTGGTGAAATGTTTGAAAATTTTGATTATCTTTGGGATAAGACAAAAATTGAAAATAAGGTTGAAAATTAGCTAAGGTATCCTTGTTACAAACATATTTTATTTATGGTATGAAGAAGATAAACACATTTGTTTAAATAATTTATCTCAAGTACAGTCAGCATCAAAAGTAGCTAAGCAGAGTAACATGCTTAAAATTATCAAGACACGACGGAATATTCTCTTGTCAAGTGCAGATCATTTTGACCTCTTTGGCTGCAATTATTAGTTTAATGACATACTTAAATGTGATTAAATGTTTATGAATGTGTAATTTACCCTTCTCGTCGTTATTCAGAGCTGGCGAGAGGTCCATGGAGAACTCAGCCGCGTTTGCAATCTGCACAGAATACTTGTCACAAACATCGAGGTATGTCACCGTTAAAGTTGTTATCCACTTTTTAACCTTATTGTGTATTAACCCTTAAATGCATATTGTTGCCAAATGTCTACATAACATTAAGGTCAAAATTACAAACGTAAATTTTAAGAAAATTTCAATCTTGGAATTTATGCAGTAAGATTTGTAGCTTTGTCAAAATTCAAATTTGGAAATGAACTTTAAAGACGCGTTCGATTTTCAAAACGCTATGCATTTAAGGGTTAAGGTCCATCTCCTTGCAGTCTGTACACAAACCGAAATAATGTAAGCATAGTCTTTACCCCGACACAATTATTATTTAAGTTTTATCCTCTTGTCTACATGGGGTACTGTAAAATTACACAACTATGGTTCTGGCCTACAATAATCCAATTTTACTTATGATATTATTCTTAAAATATGGTAGCTTTAGCTATAAGCTAGAGTTTAGAGCAATTGTTTTTAGAGCATACAGTATACATAAATACCTATCAATAACAGCAGTAAGGTATCATATTTTAGAACTAGCGACCCGCCCTCGCTTCGCTTCGGTTTATGTGAGTTTTCTGTAATACCCGTACGTAAAACAAAGTTTATTATACATGAAAACCTTCCTCTTGAATTATCCTATCTATTAAAAAAAATCGCATCAAAATCCGTTGCGTAGTTTTAAAGATCTAAGCATACATAGGGACAGACAGCGGGAAGCGACTTTGTTTTATAATATGTAGTGATAATGTAACGAGGAAAATTGGACTATTGTTGCAGGCCAGGACCATGGTTGTGTAGTTTTAAGGTACCTACTTTTTATAGAAAATATTTTTGAAGCTTAGAGATTAGTTTGATTTGTGTGTTATGTCCTTTCCAAAGGAACGATGTCGGCACGAGGTTAAGGAATTAACATAAGCGGTCATGAAGCGGTCGCAAGGGTTCGCACCACAGCTGATCAATTCTACTACTCATAATAGAATATTGTCTAATCTAATTAAACTGACGCCCTTCTAATGTGTTTACGTTACACGTTAACACATCGTTAGTTCAAAGGTCTTATTATAGGGGTACACTACATTGATTGATATCGACGACGCGATAGCCTAGTTGGTAGTGACCCTGCCTACGAAGCTAGAGGTCCTGGGTTCAAATCCCGGTAAGGGCAGATATTTGTGTGATGAGCGCAAATATTTGTTCCTGAGTCATGGATGTTTTCTATATATTTCTCTATATAAGTATTCATATCGTTGTCTAGTACCCATAATACAAGCCTTGAGCTTAGCTTGGGACTAGGTCAATTGGTGTGACATTGTCCCCTGATATTTATTCTTACTTATATTATTTACTAGCTTCTGCCCGCGACTTCGTCCGCGTAGATTTCGATTATCGTTATTCCCTCGGGAACTTTTGAGTTTTCCGGGATAAAAAATAGCCTATGCGTTAATCCAGTGAACATTCTATCGCCATTCTAAATTTCATCCAAATCCGTCCAGTCGTTGCAGTGTTAAAGAGTAACAAACACATACACACACCAACAAACTTTTCATTTATAATATAATAGCTTTTGCCCGCGACTTCGTTCGCGTGGACTTCAGGTTCGTCCCGTCTAGTCTAGTAATAAGTAAGAAATACGGTAACTAAGCACTGCAGAGCCCTAATCATAGGTCTATAGGTAGCTACTGCAGTATGCTCCTATAAACTACATTTAACGATCTTTTTCCTTCAGCATAAACATGCAGATTCTTCGCTTTGGAAACACGTGAGCAAGCCACATAGAGCTGACCGTGAGAAAAACATGGCGTGCCCAAATGTAGGCCTGCTACCTTCAAGGTTTGACCCTGCGATTTGTTGATCGTCATTGAAAATGCGATTTTTAATGGGAACTGCAGGCGTTTAAAATTGAATGGCAAGTTGTTGGGTATGATTGGGATGCGCGGTATAAGAACATTGTCTCCCTTGGCTTCTCCAGTTAAAATTGTAGCCTTCACTATATGCCTTCCTAATTCGGTAACTCGCAACCGAGTACCGTTGCATAATCTTGGCGCATCCAGGTTACGCATTAACAAAACGGGTACACCAACCTTTTAATTCCAACTTGTGTGATGGCACCCCGGACAACTCTAAAGAGTTTAGGAACTCTACGGGATAACTTGTAGTGTCATCGGATGACATAACTGTGTCAATGGAATTATACACTGATGTTTCGCTGTTTATTTCGGCCAAGATTTTTTTATTTATTTTCGCAACAGTCTCATTTTTTGGTGCCAATATGGTCCTTTCACACAACCAATTTTCGTCAAGAATATTTTGTTGCAGATTCGGAAAAACTTGTTCAATAAGTTCGTTTTCTGTCTCCACAGCATGACAAAATTGCTGTGTGAAAAGAACCATACCTTCTTGGTCGGTGTTTAGGTGGCCTTCACCAATTTCTAGCAGTTTTTGAGCATATGCTCCTGATTCGACATCGCTGAATAACTGGACTCGCATGTTAGTGGTAAGATAAAGCTTTTCAACTTTAGACCACAGAGATGAGGCTTTTAGACATGCGTTAATTTCATCTGCTGCAGTGCCTCTCTCGATAACAGGTAAAGTCTGTCTAAAATCCCCTGCCAATAAGACTACCACACCACCCATCAACTTTCGATTGCTGTGAATATTGACGGTATTTATCGCCGAAATTGCTATGACTCTGCATTTTAAATCTGTGATATCTTCGAAAATATTTATTTAATTTACATGCTGTAAAAAGCCATATTGATCTTTATTAAATGCACAATGTATTTAAGATACTTAATTGGATAAGGATTAATACTGTATTGCTTAAAATCGCTTCGTAAAAAGCCATTATTTCTCGTACAAAGTAAAGGATAAAAAATGGTTATTGTGGGTTATTCCTAAGAGATAAACATATACCATCACGGACTTTTTTGGAGACCTTTTTAAGTTGTACAATACTGTAGTACATTGTTTTGATCTATCTTGTAGGATCTTGTAGGATTCAGTCAGCGTTTGCAATGTAAGCGCAAAAAATGTGTTTTTTTACGACTTCACATTAGAAACCTCAAAAATTGTAGCCTATGTGTTATTCTGATGTATAAGCTATAGCCTATATGTTATTCTGATGTATAAGCTATATTGTGGTAAAGTTTCATTCAAATCCATTCAGTAGTTTTTACGTGAAAGAGTAACAAACATCCATACATCCATACATCCATACTTACAAACTTTCGCCTTTATAATAGTAGTAGGATTTGTTCCTGAGTCATGGATGTTTTCTATGTATTTAAGTATATATTTCTCTATATAAATAAGTATTTATATCGTTGTCTAGTACCCACAGTACAAGCATATATTATTATTATTATTTTGTTTGTAAGGTGGTACGGAACCTTCCGTGTTCGAGTCCGACTCGCCCTTGGCCGGTTGTTCTTATATTTTTAAGCACAACTGCTTCTTCCTCAGATATGATCTGATATCGCAGCTCAGCGCCATAGGGTCGCGGCCCAACAAGCACTGGTTCGCCGTCCACGACAACTCCATCAAGACCGACAGACTACTCACTTTGGTACGGAAATGTTGGAACAATTTGCTTTTAGTTTTAAAGCATAGACTTGGCATACCATATACTTAGACCTCGACAATACTACCACATTGACATAACATAGTGTAAGGTACATCGTCAATTCTTGGCCACCATCAGTAACTGGCTACTTTGCAATTAATATGTGTGAAGCAAAAGATATGGTTGATATTGGTGCGATTAAACTAGAATACCTAGATCCAGAGTTGTTATCCGACTACTGTCAAAGTATCTTTAAGAACGGCGTCTGTGTATAAAATTGGTAGCTAGTAACTGACATTTTCTCAAGTGGCCAGTTATTGAAGTTTTACCCTATCATCGCTAAAAAACGGTGACGGTACGGAATCGCAGTGACGCGTCGTATTAGCACCGTTTTTGACGCACGCTCCCCACACCGCTGCTTAACGTTGCGAATATCACGGCACGTCAAAATTGACGCCATGTTATTACTATGACACATTCTTTTGTTTACGCACCGTCTGTGAATTTTGAGCACCGGTGTGGAGAGCATGCGTCAAAAACGGTGCTAATACGACGCGTCACTGCGATTTCGTACCGACACCGTTTTTTAAGCATTGGTGTGGTCGCTGATTAATTTCGTACCAACATGTCACTAGAATATTATGCCTAGAATACATTACCACCAACCCGCCCTCGCCCTGTTTCGATTTTATATATGAGTTTTCTAAAACACAAGTCCATAATAAACTTTGAAATCAATTCAACATAGACCTATTTTTACAGTCCCGCGTCCCGTTTAGAGCTTCTGCATCTTACAAGCATTAATATTTCACAGTGTTTTTGTTTTTTAATGTTATTTTCATCATTAAGTCTTATTTAAGTATATTGCATGCTTTAATTTTAATTTAGTATTTCTTGTGTTCATACGAAACGAGATTAAGGTCTTATACCTAGATTAAACGCCGAATTTAGTCTATACTAATCTCGGAGTAAATCTTATTCCAGTTTGGTTAAAGGGTAAGGACCAAAAAGTTGGACCATAGTTAAGCGCAGTTAACCATACAAACGAGAAAGTCGAAAAAAGTTCCGTTGTGCGACGAAAAGTATCCCTACAATTGTATGACTAATTTTCGTGTCACAACGGAAAAGTTTTATAGAAAAAATTATTGAGTGAGTCTAGCGTGTCCAACTTTTTGGTCATAACCCAAAATCAATGGAGAGTGAGATACATTCTGGGAAGCATCTGTACAAAAAAACACACAATTTTACATCTTTACACGCTAGGTACCTACCTATCGTCAGTGATCCTGTAATACCGACGTGAAAAAGAGCCCTCCTGGGGCCTATTTACTAAATAAATATTTTGATTTAAATTTTTGACCGCGTAACTATTAAATTAAATAAGTTGCAAAGTACACCTTAGCACGTAAAAATGTACCTCACTGACATTTTGCAACTTAATGTTTTATTTACTTACGCGGTACTGCAAGATCACCGACACTATGTAAACAGTATAGTGTCGTGTTTTACGTAATACTTACTTTAACAATGTTATTCTAGATGCCACTGCCCAGCAAGTGCCCCCTGGAGTTCAGCGAGCGCTCGCGGGCGCTGGTGACGGAAATGTTCCGGGCGCTGCACCACCCCTACATCTACCCGGTGCTGGACCTGGACGTGTGCAGTGCGCACGCGCTGACCGTCATGCCATTCAACGCGCGCGGCTCGCTCAAGGACCTCATCTATAAGGTAGGTTGTACAGATAGCTGAATACCTACCATGATTAAAACATAATTTTTTGAGTAAGTGCCTGGGTATTTATTTACCTAATATACCGGATCGATTGGGTATTTCCCCGGGTAGTTGGGTAGGTTAGGAGGTTATCTAAGGTACTCAACTCAGAGTGCTATTTTAAGATCGTCATGAAACTGGTTTTCTTGGTTTTCGGGAATTCAGATTTCGAAAATAAGGTAGGTTTTGAATTCAAGATAGTGGCATGTATTTTTAACCTACTTCAAAAATGGAAGGAGGTTCTCAATTCTTCGGTTTTTTTGTAAATATTTATTTTACGGCATTTGTCTTTTTTATTTTTCCATTTTACGTGCAACAGGTGTCATTCCTACGGGAATACGTAACCGTTTTACATAAATATTGTAAGAGCTGTCGTACTAGTAGTCAAGCAGGCTATCTTAAAGATCCCGTTTTAAAACATTCCTAAGTGACCCATGTTTGTTACAGAGTACTTGGAACGAAGAGTACAATCGAAAGTACGACTCGGGAGGAACAGGACTACCCGCGTGGCAGGTCGCCCGGTTTGGAAGACAGATGCTCGAAGGCCTGTTATTTCTGAAGGAGAAGGGATTTCCACCCTTTCGACATTTGCATTCCGGCAATGTGATGGTTCAGAATGGCGTAGCACGGTGAGTCGTTAAATGGCGCCCAACGTGGGACTTTTCATTACAAGTGGTTTTATTACATGCTTGTTGGCTTGTTGTTAGCATGATTATTTCAAAACTTGCAAGTCAATGTATAAACCAGTTTCCGTTACTGGAATGTGTGACTATTAAATATTATAGAGTCTAATATGATACTTGATATAATGGTGGTGGCGGAATGCGGCAAACGATTTTGTGACATAAGTTTACTCGCAATAAACTGGTACAATTTTAATAAAAATTACTTGAAGTGTGGAATAAATAACGGATTATATGATTTTGTTGAGGATTTTTTTCGGTTTCACGACATCAACAAAAAATTACGTGATTTCTTCTTACACCCCGTAGTATTACAGTGGTGGGTTCAAGTCTCAGACGGTTATGCACTTTCCCACTTGATATACAGTGTGTTACCAGCTCCCTGGCTTTTTTTTAAAGTAGGTTAAAATTAACGTATATCTTTAACGTAACTATGACATTAATTTAATTAATAAACAATTTTTCAGGCTTTGTTAACTTTCTAACAAAATTTTAATTGTCAGCAATGTAAAGCACAACAATTTGACAAGTGTAAAATGACAGTCGACGGATACTTTGATTATTATGATCTGCCCCCGTACCACGACATGCCTTGTTCTAAGCAACAGCGATACTGATAACGATGAACACGTGTACTACATTAAAAATTGACAGTATCTAAGAAAAATAATTCTGAAGTACTTTTAATTATTTTTTTATTGATAATACTTGCCAACAATTGCTTTAGCAACGTATTGTCGGCAGTTTAAATAAATGCCCGCATGCCGGTAACACACTGTATAATACGAGTATACACAGTTTACGAGTGTGACAAAAAGGTTTGTTTCCAGGATATGCGCGCTAGAGAACACGCTGATCGGCGCGCGGCCAAGCGCGGGCGCCGCGCTGCAGGAGCAGGTGGAGGCGCTGGCGCTCGGCGGCGTGCTCTACGAGATGTGCGCGGGCGCCGACCTTGACGTTTCGCTGCTGTCCGACCTGGCGCCCAACTACCCGCATGTATGTTCGCTGAAGTTTAAACCACGAGGTCAACTGTCATCCCATATACAACGTGTTACAAAATACCCCGTAAAAAATATAATAAATTATCAAAGCCAAAAATATTGTCAACCCTAGTAAGCTGTCATGTCAGGGAACCGGGGTTAGCATAGATTATTTTAACAGAGAGGCCTACCTACTAATTTAATAATTTTTCAACTTAAATGGGTTTAAAACCATATCCCGACGAGCGAGGTTGTGCATTGAACAAGGCAGAGCTCACTTTGAGCCGTTCCTGTAATTTTGACGTTCTTTACGAAAAAGTAAGTGCTAGTTTAGGTTTCTTCGTAAGTAGTTTAGGTCTTTCAAAATCTCGACTTGTAATATCTATCTAATCGAATTCTGTACATTTTGTTAGTATATCTCTTAATCGTTTCACGAATTAGGTAAAAATGTACATAAACAATCTGCGTAGTTTACTCTTTAATTTTACTGAAATAGGGTTTTCACATCAATGAAAGCAATAATGGTTTTATTTTTTTTGCCGGTAAGTCATGCGGTGATAGTTCGGTTCTCAAATATTGTAAATGGACTTATTATAAGGTACCATTTAACCCCCTTTCGGCTTTACGGGTATTTTTGTAACACGTTGTATTTTGAGCGATAGAAAAGCAAAACTGGTTCGAATCTCGGTATGAGCAAATATTAGTGTGATAAGCGAGCGTATTTGTTGCTGAGTCTTGGATATTTTCTATTTATTTTTTGGGGCGCCGTATGCCGTCTAAGGCCATCTCTTGGGACATGCCATAGTTCCTCTTGTTAGAGTAACCTTTTTTATTTTTGTATGCCAAAGAACGCTAACCCAAAACCAAAGTACGCAGTAAGTGAGATCTGCGCGATGTGTATGGGCATACACATAACATTTTTAATCTCAATACTAAAAATGCGTTTTCTGTCAAGTGGAGACGAGTATTACACTAAATGGCGATCGCTTTTAATATTTGTTACATTTAATGCCATGGAAACGCCAAACGAGTTCATGTTTGCAACCCTACTATTGCAAATACGTAGCCAACCCTGAAGGTCTATGCAGGTTTTTTTATACCACGATGATGGAAGCCTATACTGCCCGCCTGATGGTAATCGGTAACCGTAGCCCAGGGACACCTGCAATACCAGAAGCTTTGCGATGCTGACTCTCCAAAAACCTATATTTACTCCCCTCTTGAAGAACTCCATTGGTTGGAAGACAACCTGTAAGAGGTATTACATAGGCAACGCATTTCTGCCCTCTTAATCCAATAAACAATATCTCAAATTAAATTGCCAAAGTATATTCAATCCTCTTTTCTTAGTAATGTGGTTGTGATTGCTAGAGGAGTTTTTGTCGAGATGCTGCTTTTTGGCTTAGTAGGGCTGATTTGCAAACTTAAAATTCCATATGTATCTATCAGATGACATGTTTGCTCGTCTGCCTTCTCCATGCCAGAAACAAGCGAGCTAATAGGCAACTTGGCTCTGACTCCTCAGGTGGTGGAGATCATCGAGCTGATCCTTGGGCCGCGCACGCCCAGCCTGCATGAACTGCTGCTGTGCGAGCTGTTCCGCAAGATCGACCTGCGCGAGATGAAGGGCTCCTGTCTACCAGTCAGTTAAATTTCTCTATTCTCGAGCTGATAGGGTCCAGCAGGCTTATTGGCTAAGGAAATCGGAATCGTTTTCATTTTGACAGTCCGAAGGCGAGGCTGCTTTGAAAATGACAACAATTGCTCCACTTTAAAGTCGATTACGATTGCGAGTGCGTTATGGCCCTACTACACGATGACCCATCATGGGCCAGCGTAAGGGACGCATTACACCTTAGAGCGAGCAACATATTCTTGCATCTCACTCTTACGCATCACTCCGTCCCTACGTTGGCCCATGATTGGCCATCGTGTACAGCGGCCATTAGGTAATAGGCCAGCAGGTCGAATATGGAACATACTTAACAATGCCTAACAGTTTCAAATCAAACGAATATTGTGTAGTGGGAGTAAGTAGAGATTACTAGGCTTGTGAACTATTTTTTAAGTAACATTAAAGGATAAACCATACCGATGCTCAACTTGACGCATCGTTTAACGACGAACGATGACACGCGTCACATGCGTCACGTGTTGTTTACACCGACCGGTGTGATCCAATAGAACGCTTATTATTTTTTCCAAGTTTGACGCGTATCAATTTATAAATAATTGATTGATTGATTGATTAAATGCAGCTTCATCCAAATTATTTTTTCGCTTCGTCGATCCTTCAAGTTAATGTAATACATGATTTATCCTTGTGGAAAAAGTATTAAATAAAACTTACAATAACTTCATTTCATTGCGAGATTAAACCGCTTAATTGTTATAATATAATGAACATACCATTCACAATGATAAATTACTATTACCATTGAATTTTCTAAAACCCAAGTCAAGAATACTTATGCGCTGCATGTTCCATAGAACTTCAACCAACGCCTGTCCCGCTCGTGTTTGTCGCTGCTGGGCGAGGTGGCGCGGCGGCAGCCCGGCTCGCCCCGCACCCCCACCCGCCGTGGGCCCGGCTCCCCGTGCACACCCCCCGCCAGGAGGTAAACTGTCCAGGAGGAACCCTCCGTGAAGCATTCTCCAACATACTGACAACTGTTACTTCGATCGTTAAAAGAGATACCTACGTATTAAAGAGATCACCAACGGTTACTCACGTAAATAAGGACGAATAACTCGGCCTGCGACATGTTTCGGCCTCGTCCGGAGTGCCTAATCATGAGCAGACGTGCAGCCCTAAACATATGGAGCGTTATTCGACATTATTCACGTGAGTAACCCGTTGGTGATCTCTTTAATTTCTGAGTCTCACGGAAGTCGTATGAGATGCCTACCTGTTTGAAACCTTTGTCGCTGAGTTTGTCGGTGTCGCGGTGGGCACATTGCGCGCTTCGATTAATTTATCGTATTGTAGATTTTCAACTGCATTTATTTCAATGAGTTGCGTCTGAAAGGTATCTTGTTGTGCACTGGATTGTTGACAGTCAAACCAATTTATTGAGATTAATGTATTTTGTTTTCAGCTCTAACTGGGCAGTTTCGCTAATTACCTAACTGATTGATTACATGATATTGTAATTTACCTACTGTATAGAAAACCTAGGTCCCGATTTTTTATTACCACTGTCCCGATTTTTGTTGGACTTTACCTGGCAACACTAGTGACGACTTACGTATTTGATTTAAGGTTAAATATCTCTTTACGATTATAAACTCCTGGTATTTTCCCCTCGCAGGAGACACTTCCACACGGATCAGGACTACACCGAGGAGTGGAACTGGTGATCACATATTTTATATTCATTTTCTTTAAACTTTGTAACGTATTTTATTTGGATAAATAAAGGCTTTCAATTTGAAGTCAACTTTTATTTTCAAGCTTACATCAGCCTGCCTTTGACTTATCTAAGTGCTAAAAAAATCATACAGTGGAACTACTCAAACATCCTTTTTTTAAAAGCTTCGTCTTTGCATTCTGAGGAGATGTGAGGTAAGATTTTTTTCTTTTTTCTAAATAGACTAAGTATTACTTACGTGTCAAATGTAAAAGCCAAATGGAGGTATAATTAACGTTCCTGATACTGTACAACGGATGCCTTATGAAAATCGTTTTCTTCTTACTTTTAAATTTGTCAAGAGATTTTGGTAGACCTCTAGGCACCCCACAGGGGTGGTATTCTCTCAAATACAACGGACGGTCGGACGAACGAGCGTAATCGCAGCGGCGAGTTTAAATAGTCCCGTCAGAGCGAACAAAACACATTTTAGCGCGTGCATTTTCAATTAAGCAGCCTTATACGTTCGATCCATTGGCAGAATTCAAGCTGCTATATTGAAAATGCATGCGCTAAAATATGTTTTATTGGCACTGACGGGACCACTTAAACTCGCCCCGCTCGGACATACACTCGTTCGTCCGTCCAACAGTCGTTATTCAGAGAATCACTACCCAGATGATCAATGTATTTGTGCAATAAAACTGATTTCCCAAACGTTTTGATCGACTTTGGCTATGATTGAAGTTTGCGCAATCATTGTAGAAAAGTTTTGTAGTTTCAGAGTTTAATTTTGTTTGTGCCATCACGTGTATTTGTCTGTGGTAGTGATTGCTATTTTTTTTTCTTAAAAATGTCCGGAAATCTACACTACTTACGATCTACATATTTGGACGCGAAGTAGGTACATACATAGTTTACTGACAGTTCCAATATTATAAAAAATATGAGTTTGTAAGTAAAGTCGGTTTTCCGACGATAATTTTATGTGATAACGTCATGATAAAATACACAAGCCGAACGCTTAGGCCGATGGTGCCTCTCTATCGCTTGTTCCGCGCTCTCTTGCACGCTCGGCTCGGGCGGAACGTGACAATGAGTCATGCTTTTTCGTGGGTGAAGCCGGCGTTCATCGATTTATAAGACGTTTGTTTGTTGTTGTGTGTGAACGTTATGAATTTATGAAACTGGTACAGTCAACAGCAAAAGAAACTGATGAAATAGGGTCCCAAAATTATCTATACAATACATTAAGTCAAATGCTACGGACTATTGTAGTTGATCAAAAGTAAATGAGCTCAATAACGTGTCATAATAAGTGATCACCATTATTTCGATTTTTGAAAACTCAATGACAGTTTAAGTTATCGTTGAACATTTCGAATTAAAGTTTTAACTATAAAATCTTGGTTTTGGGACAACCTCGGAGTACTTCGGTTAATATCGGTTATGTTCGTCGAAAAACATGCGAAGTGACAAAATAGCAATCTCCCTTACGCCAAGATTTAAAATAAGTTTTTATTACATCTTGGAATTATTTGCCATAAATCCTTCTTTTGCCGATATTGTTGGAATGTCGTTATTTTGGTATTCAATTCACGTTTGACGCTTTTGATAGAAATGTCATGTCAGGCTTCTGTTTTGCACAGCTGTTATGATCACTTTCTTTTGACTAATTAAAACATCAATTAATTTAGCACTTTAATATAACATGTTATATTTGGGATGCCATGACAATAGATATTTTGAAATGTTGATTTTGATCACTTACTTTTGACGTTGACTGTACTATGAGCAATCCATACCTTTGAAATAAAACTGGCCGTCGCTTGCAACGATCCAACAGGAAACGGTTGTGCTGTTCTGGTGTTGCCACACAAAATAGTCCATTAGTCCCTGTTAACGTTTTAAGCGTGAATTGTTTTTATTTATTTTATTTATTGTATAAAATTGTCGCTAGTGTTTTGTAATGTTACCTGTTAACTGTTTACACCCGTTTAATGTTTAATTTTTAGTTAGTTTTTTAAGTCAGGGTTCCTCTGAAAATCAGCGCCCCAGTTCCACTGCGGCACAATGCTGAGAGGGGTCCTATTTAACGTAATGTCTTCCTTTTTACTTTATTTTCTTTTATATTGTTTTTTCTTATATGTGCGTTGAATAAATATTTTCTACTGTATTTTATTCTTATCACGTCAAAAAAAACCAGGCTCGCTGCACAAGGCCGTAATGTTGCATGTATGTAAATTTCATTTCTGTCTAGTAGGTAACTTTTTTAAAAGTGAAAAGGGCCATCATAATAAAATGAGGGCACAACTCTTATACATCCATAATTTATTCGAAACATAACTTTTTATCTGTGTCTGGAATAGCATGAGTTTTTTTTTTGAGGTTTGAGTTTCTCCTTCTAATAAACAAAAATACGGTAAAGATTGATGGTTGTTTCGAGGATTCAGGATGGACCGGTAACGGGTGATTCTTGAAAGGGTCAATTTTCAACGTCCAAAGGAAAAAAGTACCCGTAAAATTAAAACAATTCACTTTACTAAAAATGTTTCGTTACATTACCACTCAACCTACCTAGGGCAGGTTTTTTTTTGTGTTTAAGGTAGTTAGAATAAGTCGTAAAAAAATATCAAACCCCTAATACATCATTCCCTTGTTGCGTCCATTCACCATTTTGGGAACAAACGACCCTGAAAAGACCAAGATATGGATTGAAATTAATTACTATATTGAGTTCAATTGTTAGCATATAAGTTATTGATTTGCAAGAAAAAATATGGTTGCTGTGTTTATCATAGTTTTTTTTTAAATCTACATGAAAGGTTTGTCCGGAGCTTACATATCATTCCCTTGTTGCCTCACTAAACAATGTGCACATCCCTACTTAAACGTGTTCCGACGCATTGCGCCCACCGTGCCTGACAAGCGTCAGTAGCGCTTCCAACGCCGTGGGAACAGGACGCGACTCGTGGTTGGAGCTCTGAGCTATGAAGGTAAATATATCATTTCCCTGTCTTTGGTTCACTGTGATTATCATTACCTTGAATTTTAATATAAATTTTATTTCTTGCAATTGGCATACAGTGTTTAGTGAAAAAAGAACTTCATGAATGACTGCATGTGTTGATTTAATAGTTATTCCTGTAATAATAACGGTTTCAGTACAATCGACAAGAAACATACTTTTTCTCACTCCCCTGGTTCCCATTCCCTTGACTTTTTGAACAAGGTGATGATAGTTTTCTTAAGTAGCCTAGAAAAAAACAATAGTTTTCCTTTAATTCGCATTGCATATCGTCCCTTCCGATGTAAAAAGACTAAAGCGCCATTTTGGGACAAATTGATTTGAAACCACTTTGCTAATATATACTTTTTTACCGACTTGAGTGCTGGTGCAAATTTGATTGACCTTATGTATTAACAAATAAGGGCTATCTTGTGCAATTTTGGTTGCACAAAGCACTTGAGTGCATATTAGCTTACGCTTACAAACTAAGTTGTAAATATTAAAATTTAATGTGTATATTCCTAAAAAAAGCAATAAACCTGAAAAAAGCTTACAAACTAAGGTGTACATATGAAATTTTAATATGTAGATAAGATAAAAATCTTACACACTAAGGTGTATGTATTTTTTATGTATACAGTGTATTTCTTCCATAAGAACATACATTTTAACCAAAGTACTGTTAATGATTTTATAATAAAAATAAATCAATTACCCTTGATAAAAGACCATAATTATTTATTTAAGTTCTCATCGAACAGCAATGTAATGCAAAGTTTTAATGGATAGTTATTAATCAAATGTTCCTGATGTCACAATGATTTTTTTATGGATAAAATAAATAAAACAAAATGTATCAAATTATATAATTTTCGTATGGCAGATACACAGTGTACCTATATGAAATTTTACCTATACCAATTAATGCTACCAGAAGACTGTTCATTTGTTAAAATGTTATTTTACTAAATAAAACATTTGATCTCAATACTGCTGAAGATATCATTCCCTTGTAATTTTTAACATTCCCTTGTAAACTTTATCATTCCCTTGTCGTTTTTATCATTCCCCTGGCAGCTAAATTTTAAAGTGGTATATTTCTGTACCTAGTTGACAGAATGTGATGCCCATTCAATAAATACGCTTATAATTATGTATAATTTCATATTATATTGTAACTAGTTTAAAATTTATTAAAATAAAAAACGACAGGGGAATGAGATGAATAATCCAATTCTCAAGAATGACCCTTAACCTTCGGGGAGGGAAGATGATCGATGAAAAATTTCCTGCCTTTTGGATTATATTATATACCGATTATATTCTTATTCACTTGACATTGGCGAAATCACTACGAAACCGCCATAAATAAAAAACAAGAACATGATTTAAGTATACACGTGAATTTTCTATTTTATGTAATTCAAAAAGTGAGTTCACGCGATGAAAATTTTAAATATACGCCAAAGAATTCGCCAAGCACGTCCGCAACCAATACTACTTAGGCCCGCAATTGCCTATCCTTCCGTGCGTGCTACGTACTTGTCAGGTCTAGGGTATATTTCGTCTAAGACCACAGTAATGAGCCGCAAAGACTGCTATTGTATGTACACTGGACAACAAGCCGTTGCCAACGGGCTTTGAACTAACAATAGGGGACTTATGTATGATATATGTGTAGATAAACTCTTTTTAGGCAAGAAATACAGAGAATACGTTCTTTACTTATTCTCTATAATCACGTTTTCACAATCAAACAAATTGGTTTTATTGCGCCATCGAGACTAAAATTTATCGCAGTCTATCGTTCCTATAATGTCATTGCTTTTGGCACGATAAAAATCATACATAAGTCACCTGTCAAACAAATCTAAACCGTTGTCGCCATTTAAACAAAACCAAAATACTTAATGTATTGCGATATAGGCACTACATCCCAACAAATTATAAATAGCACTGCTTACGAAAGTTTACTCTCACGTAATACAGTTAATTTATGAATAATGAAATAGTTTAGAAGAGGAGGAAGATAACACTTTCGATATCGAAAGGCACCAAGCTGCTTCCAGGGTTCTGAAGCAATATGGGGGCGAAGGACCAACCGTCGAAACCACCACCGATACCTCCCGCCCTGCGGTTTCTATTTGGTGGGCTTAGCGGGTAAGTAATGGGATCTATTCCACTTTGATTTCACAGACCACATATTCTGCCACACACAAGAATGAAAAGGGATGGCTTTATATGCTTCCGCGTAAAGAACGTGATCTGTATTTAGATAGATTGCCCGCGCCTTGATGGCAGCGTTATTTTCAAATAATTGTGGTTTACTTTACATTGAGAAAAAAAATGGTTTACCAGGATTAAGAAGTTATAAATACTGAACTATTGTATGTGCTATGTTTGAAAAATCAACTACTCGTCTTTGGTTTCTAATCGTGTATATTTTACCTTTAACAGTCTTAAGAAAATATAATCGAGTTTCATAGTATATCCAAAGAACAGACGCGTATAGGCGTAACGGTTCTTGAGATCTAGATCGCGGAACGGAAAACTACCGACTTTATCATAAGGCCACATATGCTATTATAATATTAAATCATATCTTGAGGATAAATTATAGAATGTAATATAATATCGGCTCTCCTCTTTCCCAAAATTGTTGTACCCAACAGACCCGATAGTGTTAGTTGTTGCTTTATATGCATTACTTAAACTATCATTTTGTAACTTGTCATTTGATAAATATACTTATATCGTTTGTAGATATATGCTTATAACGGAAAAAACTAACTTAACAGCAAGGGATGAATATCGTAAACAATCGTCGTATCAGCCGAATGACGCCAACTGCTGGACATAAGTCCAAGAACCTCCACGATGTTTTTGTGCTACCCGCTTCCATCGGTTTCCCACGAGACCTTTACCAGTACCCTTTCCATGAGTTACAAATACCGTACTCGCTAGCGAGTCGAATGCTCTGTCCCTCACACTATAATAATTCTGCGAGGTCTGCGAGGGAAAGAGCATTCGAGTCGCTAGCGAGTATGGTAATGGTAGCTCATGGTAAGGATACAGATCGTTGATTATAAGGAAGCCTGCCAACACTGCTTTTCAGTCCGCCGTCGCTATTCTAGGACCTTCACCCTAATGGCCGTCAATGCGATTGATTTGTTCACAAAGTGAAATAAAAGTTCTGTTGAGTTTATATAATATTTCAGAATGATGGGTACATGTGTCGTGCAGCCCATGGACCTGGTAAAGACCCGGCTGCAGCTCCTCGGCCCCGCCGGCAAGGACATGACCGCGGTTACGATGTTTAAGGAGGTGAGGATTGACGGAGTTTCAACAAAAGTAGAGAACTCTTTGGTCGATTACGGTAAAGAGCAACTCCTGCCCCCTATTCCACAATCCTGAAAATGATAAGTGACAGGGTGACATTTCAGTGTACAGTGGGCCGCAAAAGTGCATGGACAGTTAGAAAGATACCTAATACTCTGAGGTGCAAACTGACGCCATCTATGCGCTCGTAGTGGTTCAATAAGATCTTACTAGATGGCGTTGTTGCAGGTAATGATGTTAAAATATGAACATATATTTTTTTCCTCATACCAGAAGAGATTTTATTTTTTTGTTTTTCATATTTTTTTTATAATAATAATAATAATAATAATAATAATAATAATAATTTATTGCACATAAATACACATCAAGTTCAGTTGACAAGCATACACATGGAATATTGTTATTTCCATACAAAAAGAACTAGTTAGATGATACTCATGCACTTAAAACATTGTCATATGAGATTTACACTGGTCCCTACACTAGGCGTAGCCTGTCCTGTAGGTAACCAATACAGAAATGAGTTTGCAGAAAGTTGCGAAAAGCTAATAAAATACACAACACAAAGGAATGAAGTCTAATGTAACATGAATTTGATACTAAATAAAACTAGAATTAAATTACAAATGCGCAAGTTTGAGTGTGTGAGTACGTGTATGTGTAGTGTGTGCGTGTATGAGTGAGTGTGTGCGTGTGCAATGTGGGTGTTTTAAGTGTGTAAATGTATGCAAGAGTATTTTTGAATGACAGAAAAATAATGCCCGTGATTGTGTTACTCAGGTTAG
The DNA here is from genome assembly GCA_963966035.1 of Acleris laterana. Classification (NCBI taxonomy): domain Eukaryota; kingdom Metazoa; phylum Arthropoda; class Insecta; order Lepidoptera; family Tortricidae; genus Acleris; species Acleris laterana. The sequence continues at coordinate 2,490,094 of OZ014451.1, forward strand.
ATGCAGAGCTTAATTCAAAACCTTTACAAATTCTTCTACATCTTCATATGAGAGGGTAATGAGCCATGCGGGCAGTTTATGATTAAGCTCTCTAATTGAGATATTTACTAAGGGAAATTTAGCATTAACTTTGTTATAAACGAATGGGAAGAGAAAATTAGAAAATCTTTTGGCAAAGACTGAGCAAGTCATCGGCACAGGAACCCTAAAAGTGCGTTTCATTAACATTGCTTCATAATTTGGTAACCTTACCACCCCTTCATGCGTCTTTAAAACAGCGCGTGTGACAAATAATTTACGAACGCTGAGAACCTCCATATTCTTGTACACAAGCTTGGTTGGGTATCTAATAGGTTTCCTGAGTATAACCTTGAGGACAGCTCGTTGCGCTTTTTCGAGCAGGAGCAAATTAGATTTGGGTGCCCCGCCCCAAGCAGTGATACAGTACGATAAGACTGATTGTATTGTAGATTGTTTTGTTGATTGTAGATTTTAGTAGTTATAAAATGTTCGTAAATTCCAAACTACACTCTATTTCATCTTAAATGATTTCTGTGACAGCTCATATTATTATAAACACGTGTTACGTTTGTTTCTTTAACTTTACATACATACTACATGTACTCGTACACACCTAGCGACGCCGTTAAGGAACTTAATTACATTAGATTGTTGAACAAGGGACTAAAACAAGCCATAATGACACGAAATGTGTGGCTATAGTTCGAGTGTCATTATGGTTGTTCAGTTTCGCGTTAAACACTCAACTTTTCACTTTGAATGCGGAGAAAAAAAACTACGTTCAATAAATACAAAATTTCAATATTTAACATAACAAAGTTTCTTACAAATTTGGTCCACGGTTTTTTTTTTGGTAAGTGACGCTTTATATTTAGCCAACAGATTCAAACTTAAAACTATTTTAAAACTAATGCTACCATGCATAATAACAATGAATTCACCCTTAATATAATTATGTAGATTCATATTCGTAATCATTAATCAAGTTTCACGAAATTAAATCTTTTTTTTTTAGGGTTCCGTACCAAAATGGTAAAAAAGGAACCCTTATGATGAGACTTCTTGGCAACTACAAATGCTATTAACTTAAAATTTGGCATAGTTGTACAAATAAAAGCGGTTTGATTACAGCAATTAGGGTGTCATATGAAAGGGCTCAATGAGCACATTTCAAAACTTTTTTTATATACTTTTCTGTGATCTAATTTTTTACGTAAAGCCAAAAATGTGCAAAACAAATCCGTTCTCTCCGCCTTCTTATCTTTGAGAAAAATCTGAAAAAATCCTGACGTAGAGATAATTTTTTACATTTTATGGGAAAAATAATATGAACTGTTCATTATTTACAGTTTTTGAGAAATAACAAAAATACTTTGAAAACGTAATAAAATTTAGGCTTGTCAAAATGCACCTTATTGCATACAAAATAAAGTTTATAACAAAATGAGTAATTTCTTTCGCGGCTACCAAACATTATCTTAAATACAGAACCTTCGGTGCGCGAGTCCGACTCGCACTAGACTGTTTTTTGTTTTTTTACACAGTTGTCATTTTGAGGTTATTTCCACGCCCTAAAAATTGCCTATACCTACACAATCACTGAAAATGGCGATAATCCTCCATTCACAAAAACCGTGGTTGGTATTCAGTAAATAAAAAAATAATACTTTAATCCCTAGAGATTAATAAGGAGCTTTAGTCCCGATCACACACATCGGTGCAGAGACTAAAGTAACATTTTAAGAGCATGAGAAGTGAAAAATAATTTATCCCCTTTTTTTCAAGCACCTAGCATAATGTGAGTATAGTAAGTAAAGAGAAACACTTTTAGTACCTATTACTACTATACCTTGTTTTCTTTAGCATTAGACAGAACTTTCAAGAAGTAAATGTAAGGTTTTGTATTGGGAATGTTTACGGTAGTATAACGGAATAACTGGAAAATTATCAAAAACACATGTCGGAGCATTTTTAAAAAGTGTGGTTTGCTTTTACGTATAAAGATTATTCAGTACGATACAATACAATACAAAACACTTTATAAAAGCACCACATAAACCAAGTATCGGATATAACGGATACGTTCTAAGTACAGTGGGCTGCAAAAGTGCATGGACACTTCGAAAAGATAATGCTCTGAGGCAAACTGACGCCATCTATCTGCTCGTAGTGGTTCAACAAGATCTTAACAGATGGCCTTGTACAGGTAATGATCTAAAAAAATATATATTATACTAGAATTAAATATTTTATCTTTATTTTATACGTTTTATATTTTAGTATAGTAGATTTAAGTAGTTTTAAAGTATTAGTCAATTCCAAATTAAAAGGTCAAATTATCAAAAACACTCGGGATCATGAATGTGAGCGGCCATATGTGCCATTGCACCATCGACCCTTTTACTGACAAGTCGAAATTATTTGTAGGAAACAACAATAATTGAACTAAGTATCTCAGTTAACAACGCCATCTAGGTTGTTTCTTACGAACTTGGCCTCACGTGTTCATAGGATTATAGACGTTAAATTATCCATGCAATTTTGCAGCTGACTGTACCTAGTTGTCCTAGGTTTTTTTATTGTTTTGGATTGCTGAGTTTAATTTTCTGTTAAAGTTTGTTGTTATTGTTATAATTTTATTAATACATTATTATCTTCTGAAGAAAAAGGTTAACGAGACCGGCTTCTTTGTTTACTGAATTTCTAACGCTAAAAAAAAACGAAATATAGGAGGGTAGACCAAAGTTTTATAAATACCAGACTGATTATTACAAAGACTTACGCTCGTTGTTTGTTAGTTGCTTAATCGATTGCCTTTTTTGTGTAGATTTTACTCATCTTTTTATAGAAATTTTCTAATTAAATTGCGTCTTTATTTATTTAATTTTATATCGTTAATCGTTATTACCAAATTCTTTTTTTTTACAGAGGAAAACTGTTTTTTTATGGGTACGGCGGTTTGAAGAGGAGGGATTTTTCTACCCCGGCAAAGAACGGGTAGACCACGACTCAGAAGCACACCCCAGCGTCAAGCCATGGTGAGGGTGTATGAGGAAGATGGATTTAAACCAACAACGCACTACGCTAGTTTATTCAATACAAGTGCGGATACTATTCGTCATGTTCTACATAGTGAGGGTCTGTATCATCGTAGGCATGCTGTCAAACCTTGCTAACAGAAAGCCATAAAAGAGCAAGGAGTTCGCTGATTTAAATTCGACTGGAGTAATGTCATCTTTACAGATTTAAAGACTTAAATCCAGCTAACACGGACGACTAAGCTTGTGGCGCCGAAATAATACACGGTATAATGACGATCATGTAATGCCCAACGTGGAATCTGGTTGTATACATACATACATACATTAAATCACGCCTATTTCCCAGAGGGGTAGGCAGAGACCACTTCTTTCCACTTGCTACGATCTTGACAAATATCTTTCGCTTCTTCCACATTCATACATCGAGTCATGCACGCACGTCGGTTTCGGGTACTTAAGATTCGGCCCTTTTCCAGTATTTCTGGTTGTATTACCGTAAATATTCGGGATGGATGAGTGCGGCTGACCCAGGAGGACTGGTTAGTCTGCCCAATCGAACGAATAATGTTTATTATGTGGAATTCCTGGAGGACACCATGTTGCCCACCGTTCGCAATGTGTATCCAGAGGAGTTGTCGGTGATAACGGTCGTGCAATATAACTGCCCGATACACCGTTCACGTAGTGTGCGGAAGTGGTTTGGTCAGAACAATGATATTAGGGTTATTAGAGTTACCTAGAAGAACATTGTTCAAGCATTTTGGGATAGTGTTCGTCTTCTTTCAGTTATTATCCATATATATAAGTATGTGATCAAAACTGTAGGTATAACATACTTAAACATAATGCGTTTAAGGTAATGCGGTCTCTAGTTTACAATGTCATTATTGTGGTGAAGCTCCAATCTTCTTTCCGATTTCGGAAACGTTTTCGGAAACGAATACTTAAGCTATTGCATCAATAATATGTTATGTACTCGTTGTATTGTTACAAAGGTATTATAAACAATTTAAGTTAACAGATCACAAAATTAAAATAATTTACATGAAATGAAGATTTTTCATTTTAAATAACTGAAGTTGTATCATATTTTGAAAACGATAATTTATTATGTGAAACAACCTTAATCAAAAAAAAAGGAAGGCAGCAGAAACGATCTCCCGAATACTAAAACGTCATAAAGTTGAAGCAAACAATTGAACTAGCTCAATTAACAACGCCTTCTAGGTTGTTTCTTATAACGAACGTGATCTCACGTGTTCACAGTATTATACTGGCAGGCTTTACACACTCGTCGAGATCTCGAGATCCTCTCGTCAAGACTCTCGGGCAGCGACCGGGACTTGGCAAGGCGAGACGAGAGCGAGTGAGACAAGTAGAGAGCAGTATGTACCTACACACTCTAGGCCTGTCACGGGGTGTCTCGACGAGTGTGTACAGCTGTCTGTCTTCCCGTGGATGTCGTAAGAGGCGACTAAGGCCGCTCCCTCACTTGGCGGTATGCTTGCAGTAAAACACGGAATCGGTAAGGGTTGCTAGGCAACTAGTGGCGTCCACCAATCAACGCGCACCGTTTATGACGACAGTAAGTTTTACTGCACGCATACCGCCAAGTAAGGAAGCGGCCTAAGGGAATAAAGGCTTGTAGTACTGTTAGCTGATGGGCTTGGAACCCGTCACTAATACGCTGATAATCAACTTAGACTAATTGTGCAGAATGTGGTTACAGAATTGTAAGTTTTTAAAATTGAGCAAATTGATTTGACGTATTAAGCAGTTGGTACTTATATAAAAAACAGAGTTTCTATTGTTTATCGTTTTGAAGTAATTCGTTAAAAACTTAATTGCTCACGTGGATTGTGTGCAGATGAAGATTGCAGCGAGCTCGGTGATTCGAGTGAATTCGGTGGTATTTAAGACACCGAAATCACAAATACCAGTTAAGGTTTCATAATTTCCATAAAATCCATAAAAATATTGTAAAACCCATTTTTCAGTACAAATGATTTCGATTTTTACTTATATTTGTGATATCAGTGGCAAGAGAGCTGGACCTAGATATATTTAACTGCAAGGCTCAATCCGTGAGACATAAATTGTCGGCGAGGTGCTTTTAGCAACAAAAGAGTTGTATCTCATCTGGGTGCATTATATTTCGACCTAGATAGATACTTCTCTTGCGCATTAGTGGTCAGCATGAGCAGAAGATGTGCATCGCTGTCTCTGTCTCCTGACAGAGCCTGCACGTCGTGTGTTTTATTATACCCATTCGAAACAAATTGCCAACTCTTATAGTTTCCGTATTCCCCATAGTGATTGCTCATCCTGTATAGTGCGTCGACAGGTGGTCCAAAAGAGCGGGGTGATCGGCCTGTACGCGGGGCTCTCCGCTGCGCTGTTCCGCCAGGCCACCTACACCACAGCCCGCCTCGGCAGCTTCAACTACATCACAGATGTATACACCCAGTGAGTGTTGCCATTGTTTGACTTTATGTAAGGGTGCGTTTCCACCAGATGCGTTGCGAGGGATGTGTTTGTCATGAACCAATAAAAAAAACACTTCATTTACCTATCCTCGCTAACAGCTCAGCGGAGCGAGGTTTTTGTACGTACAAAAGAAGGGAAAGATGCGTGCGAGGAATGTGTTGCGAGGAATGTGTTGCGAGGAATGTGTTGCGAGGAATGTGTTGCGAGGAATGTGTTGCGAGGAATGTGTTGCGAGGAATGTGTTGCGAGGGATGTGTTGCGAGGAATGTGTTGCGAGGCGGCGTCTTACTTATTTAAAAACAGCCCGCTACACATCCTCGCTACGCATACTCGCACCGCTCAGCTACCTCGCATATCTCTGGTGGGAACGCAGCTTAACATAGACTAAGGCGCCCCGGCACCAGAAGGCTTATTGCCTAACGCACTGGCAATCGAAATCGTTTTGATTTTGACAGTCCGAAGGAGAGTCTTCATTAAAAATGAAAACAATGGGTTTTCAAAGCAATGACGATATTTAATAATGTTGAACAGAGCTTACGGGACGCCGAATTTGGCGGGAAAGCTGTTGACCGGCGTGATGGCGGGATCCATCGGGGCTCTGGTCGGGAACCCCGCCGAGGTGGCGCTCATTCGCATGACGTCTGACGGCCAGCTCCCGCCCGACCAACGGCGGAACTACAAGAACGTGTTCAACGCGCTTGGCAGGTAGGCCGCAGGCACAGACCACTTACCCTATAGACTCCGCATACAAAGGCGCCCCCGTAAGCCATGCTTATGCTCACAGAACACTAATTGGTTGCCATGCTTGCAATAGGGAAAATGCATGGCTTTTTTTCTCTGTTTCAATAAAAGCTGATTCATGTAACAAACAGTTGAGAAAAAATATTTTTGGAACAGCTATAAAAATAACCAAGATGTAAGCCATCAGAGATGTATTCCTATCTCTTACTAGAAAAACCGAATTTAGCATGGAGTTTATATGTCCGACCTGTTATATAACGCCTGTCATTTTGAAACCATAACCCTGTTCCGTACAGCAGAGACTTCCTTATGATGTTATTAAAAAACATTAGGTATTTTACAGATTTATTATACTTACCATAATTTATATGTATTCAACGACAATTTTATCAATTAATGGCACCGGAAACGTTATATGAAAAAACATTTTTGCCAACAAAAGAATTACTATTTCTTTTCAAAATTTTGTGAGTCCATAACGACTTGAATTTTAGGACCCATTTATGAGTCGAAAAAGTTCGTTCACAGTCTACGGACGTCATTAGGGAATATTTAATCGTTGACATTGGTAGGTATACCTACTATTTGTGGTCGGCCCTTTTCTTTTGTTTCCCGACTTACCGCACGCACACTGTGTGCGTGCGGTAAGACAACGCGCCGAGCCGCAGCACGAATGACAGTTTTTGGGTGTGCGCCATAGCCATTTTGCATACTTCACTTCACTCATGATTAGACGAGGTTACGTCCGTATCTTTTTTAGGTCCGTGCCACAGGATAGACTTACTTTTTTTTTTTTTTTTTTTTTTATGTCATAGAGAAGACAAACGAGCACACAGGCCACCTGATGGTAAGTGGAAACTGTGACCCATAGACATTCGCATTCACAGGACTGCGATGCAATCCTAAGACTGCAAATGCGTTGCCAACCCTGAGGACTAAGATGGAATGCCTCTATGCTAGTCATTTCACCGGCTGTCTTATCCCCAAACCGGAACACAACAATGCGAACACTGCTGTTTGGCGGTAGGTTAATGGATAAGATGGTGGTAGCGATCCGGACGGGCACTGCACAAGGTCCTACCACCCGCCGTGTTTTCGAGTGTGTATGACCCATGAATGCTTTGTTTGGTAGGATGGTGAGCGAGGAGGGCCCGGCCGTCCTGATGCGCGGCGTGTCGGCGACCGTCGCGCGCGCATCCGTCGTTAACGCGGCGCAGCTCGGCACATACTCGCAGGTGTTCACCGATTCTTAGGCCCGTATTAATAAACTAATCTCAACTCTAACGCTCGTCTTAAGATGTGTCAAAAATGACAGTGTTCTATGGTTTGACGTTTACTTTGACGTATCTTGTGACGCGCATCTCAGCCAAGATGAGTTTATTAATACGGGCCTTAGTGGCTTCCCGATAGATCATTGGTGACTAACAACGTGTAGTATATCGTCCATATTTATGAGAAATCCAAGTCTGGTTTTTTTTAAACTTTCCTAATAACTTGAGTCCGGAATTTTCGCGGCAATACAAAAGACTGTCGCAATCTAGCTAGTGTTAGAAATATTTTTTTATCGATATATCAATAGTTGTGTAATAGAAGAAACAAAAGGGATCACGGAAAAAAAACCATATTACGTGAGGTTTGTATAAAATGAGATAGAAACACGTGACACACAGCAATACTATGACATTTTATTTGGTTTGTGATAGTAATAGGAGTAGATAATCATTAATTTCTCAATATTCTCTGGGAGTATACATTTTCTGAAAGGTCTGTCTATTATTTCTATATACTCACTTCATTTAAAGGTACCCGACGGGTTATTTTATTACTTGAAAAGGTAGGAGTTAAGATTTAGATGGAATAACACATATTAAACAACCGTCGCGTTTTTTTTTTTTGCTATGCCGATATAACATAAATATATCGGCGTGTTTTTTTAAATATAAAAACTCTACATCCAGCTAGATTGCGACAGTCTTCAGTTTTGCTGCGAAAATTTCGGGCTCTGCTAATAACACAAAGTTGACGGCCACCAGGCTCGCGAGATGCTGCTCCCCAAACTGGGCGATGGCCTGTTCCTGCACTTCTGCTCCGCCATGATCTCAGGGTTTCTGACCACGGCGGCCTCTCAGCCGTTGGACATCATCAAGACGAGGTAAGCTCTGCCTACCTACTACAGTTTGGCCGTTCTAAGAGGCCCGATTGGGTAAAATACCCTATTTGACAGCTGTCATCTTAGTGCAAAATATAACCTCAAACTACCCCTCAAAATCATATTTTGTACTAAGATGACAGCTGTCAAATAGGGTCTTTTACCATAGCGCAGTACAAACTAAGTTTTTTTTTAAATCTTTCTACGGAGAGGTTGTATAGGTTTCTGCTACTACACAGGTCAATAGACAAAGTTTTTTTTTAAATCACTTTTCTTCCTAAGGGTGGACATGCCATGTATCAATTTCAACCCACTTCTAAGATAAACAATCGCCTACTTTCGGAGTATGAGACATGAAAAATATTTTATATTTTGTATTAAAAACATATATGCAGGCAAGCAAGTTATACAACTACTTATGCCAAATTTCAAGTTGATAGCTTCTATAGTTTCAGAGTAAAACTCCTGTGACATACAGACAGACAGACACCAAAGTCACCGTAAGGGTTCCGTTTTGACCATTTTGATGTAACCTAACCTAACCTTTTTATTTGTCTGTTTTCGTCGAGTTATTATGTGTAATATTGTTTTTCAGAGTACAGAACGCAGCGAAGGGCGGGCAGCAAATAAGCATGCCTGGCATAGCTGCACAGGTTGTCAAGACTGATGGTGTTCTAGGGCTTTGGAGAGGGTTTCTGCCCACGTACCTTAAAATAGGGCCCCACACCGTGTTCACTTTTATTTTCTTAGAACAATTTAACGCTTTCTATTATAGAAGTATAGCCTAAACCAATAAAGATTTTTATCTTTTTAATAGAGTAAATATAGTGAATCTTTTATACAATATCCGTTTGGCAATTAGAAAAACAAGATCGGCCATTACTAATGACAGGTCGGTTGCCGCCTTTTTACTCGCGTAAACCTTGTATATACCAATATAACTTACATAATTAAAAACAAAAAAATACTACCATAATTATCTCAGTCTCATCAAGGCACCCTATAGAAGTAACGATACATCTAAGACGTGATAGTGACATAGGTTAAATATTAGCAGGATAGTAGTGAATCTAGATAAACGTTGTGCCAAGGCCTAACCTATAAATGCATAGCGTATCAACAAATGATCGTTATGTAGGTACTGTCTAATAATGCTCATAAGTAATGGTGGAAGAGGTACAGAATTGTAGAAACTTACATACATGAACCCTGAAACTACTTTTTTTGAGCAGTCGTGTAAAAAAAATCATTCTGTTCACAAATCCAAAGAAAATTGTCTTTTTTACATTGCCTAAGTCGTTCGTACGTCACGGTAGCAAGCATGATCTGTGTAATTAAGGACGACGCGAATTACTTTCTATTTTCTACTAGTATTCATTGTTACCGTGACCACTTAACAATTAAAGCAAAACATTCACCGTGATGTGGTGTCCCTGTCGGGTAGAAAAGTAATGTACAATTTGTAGAGGAAAAAAAATGGGAAAGTTGAGTCTGCATTTTGTATTATGATGTCTATTTGTGTTGTAACAAGGAAAAAAATAAGAAAGATGCATGCAAAAGCTCGTTTTATTTATTGCGCATTCCTGGGGCCCTGGCCAAGATGCATTACGCTAACTCGTTTCTATTCGTTTCGTTTTTAAGCCAATCGCGTCACTGGTAGATGACGTGATACGAAGAGTCTCGTGATCTACCAGTGACGCGATTGGTTTAAAAACAAAACGAATAGAAACGCCCCTGCCGAAAACAAACTGGCGCACTGGGTCATGGTGGAATCCATCCGTTGTCACGATGAAGTCAAGTCCTTTTTTAGTTTCTTTACTAAGACGAGTTCTGTGACAGCCATTTTTCGTAATTTCAATCACTGACTATGATCACATGCAATGTACTTAAAAGGGTGCAGACTCGTGGTCACCCCAGTTTGTCACCCCAGTGCCTTTCGACGGAGCCCTGCCTATGGCAGGGCTCCTATTTCTGAGCGATTTGCGCTTCGGGCATCTTAAGATACCTAACGAACCTAACCTACCTACTTTTGCGGAATAAAAATTATTTCTAACGAATAACCGACTAAAGCGAATAGCACTGGGGTGACAAACTGGTGTGACCACGAGTCATCCGCTCTTAAAAAATAGGCGATTAATTATTTAACTTCCTGAACCGAGTCGCTGGGTGTGTACCAATGTAGTATTTTGTAGAACCAAGTGTAATACGTGCTTACATGAGCTGTCACAGGACCCGTCTTAGTTGGTATTTTTTTAAGTTAATTTAAGGTTTTGTTGGGTTTTGCATTTTATATTTCATTTTAATTAATTGTTTAATTATATACAGTAAATATATTATTTACTATGTGAATTATTTGTATTATTTAACGAGTAAGTACTTACTTGGTATCGATAGTGACACAGCAACATCCCATTTTTTATAGTTAGCGAAATAAATCTTGGCTAGGGCCTCTGGTAACAGTTCGAAAACTGAACCCTTTTTTTATACCTAACTTTAAAAGTCAAACGCGAGGAAGGGCCACATGGGCTATATTACATACATACTTTAAATCACGCCTGTTTCCCAGAGTGGTAGGCAGAGACCACTTCTTTCCACTTGCTACGATCTTGACAGATTTCTTTCGCATCTTTTTTTTTTTTTTTTTTTTTTTTGCCCCGCGGCGACTTCAACAGCTACTACCGCCGGGCTATGGCGTTTCCACGAATTAGTGATTTCGCCAGTGTCAAGTGTATATAAGTATAAATCAATATAGCAATAAAATACAATCCAATCTTCTCTGGGAAAATTGGGAGCAACGTTGTTCGGTAGTTTGTAGGACAGAGGTCAAGATAGTTTTAACCTATGTACCACTTCGAGTCCACTTGTAACGAGAAGAAAGATGCCAGATACGCGAAATAAGTCCAAGTTTTCAATCACTGTGCAACACAATGGCATAAAAAGTACAAATCACTATCAGAAAAGAACTTTGAACACCTAAATACACAAAAAAATAAAACTAAAACAAATTACACATCCGCCATCTTTTAACGTTGCAAATGGCCCCCTTTTGCATCTTCCACATTCATAAAGTAACGTCACCATTTATGCAGTATTTATTATGGACCGTTTCCACAAAGCCTCGCTAGATAGCGTCACCGTCAATTTTAAAATCATGTTATTTCAAAAACGAAAGCTCGTAGAGCGGCAATTTAATTGCAGTTTGAATCTTTAGACAAATTGACTTGTGTAAATGTGTTCACCAAAGACGCCATAGCTGGATCTTTGTTTATTGCAATGTACCTATTTGCTAACGGCTAACCCAGTACGTATGAGATAATGTAAGTTTTTTCGCCAGTAGACTCAAGTTCAAATCTTTGTTTACAGTAAACGCAGCAGACAGAATGAATCTTGTCATGTCACAGTTGTCACCACAGATTATAAGAGTTGTCACTGTCTCGAGTTGGTGACACAGATAGTATGATAAAAAAAAAACATTAAGTAAGATGACGTCACGCAATCTCATTGGTGTTTCAATATAGATTAAAAATCTTTATTTTATTATAAGATATATAATAAAATAACGACTTTATTAAATTTAATAAAAACTATAATCATAATCCTCGTCATTAAAACTAGCTATATGCAAAGCATCTTTGTTTATTATAACCACAGGCAAGTACCCTATTTGCTAAGTGGTGTAATTTTTTACCACTCTGGTAACCCCATATGTTGTATGAAGAGTACATACGAGTACATCGATCCCTAACGGTGGGACGCGTCAGGTCGGATTGGATCAACATTCAATTTGATTCCGTAACTAATACACTCTTATTTATGGTGTACGTCTTTGGTACACATTCGTTTAAAAAAATGTAAAGTGACATATCAATATCATCATGTCTCTTCGACAAACAGTAAACAATTCTATTACCATTTCCCAGATTTAATTTCAGTTCCGTCACCACCCTAGCCACTTCAAAATTAAAAACATACTTCCTGTATATGTACAGTTGTCTTAACACGAGGTCTTTCTGCAAAGCAGTTTGATCAACCAATGTCCTGCAATCTACATCAACTCAAGAGTCCCTCCATGGAATTACTGGACATTGGCGAAAGATAGAAACACCTCAAAATCACGGCCATTGGTGAAATAAAAAGCACCGACAAAGGAAAAAAATCAATCTCGAGAACTTGTAATCAGTAATCAGTAACATTAGGGGCTATGAAGAAAGCTGATCGACGTGAATTTCTGGTACCATGGAGAAGAAACCAGCTCCCAAAAAAATAATACCACCACATCTACGGTTTGTGTTCGGTGGACTCAGCGGGTAAGAAGGGAAACATGTTTTTATGTATAGTTCATTCGTTCAAATAGTATGCATGCTTTAATGTGCTGCTACAATTGCAATAAGAAGCCGCTGCGGCGAGCCCAAAGCGGTCGGCGACTACAAAGGGCTGTAACGCACACTATTTAAACGAACCAACTTTAAGTAATAGTTATTCAACTAGTAGGGGTTGTAATTAGAGCTGATAACCAGGGTTCGGGGGTTTCATAGCACGGTAAGACGAAAGAGAGCGTGGCGTCGACATTAACATTAAAATTCAACGCTTACTTATACTCATATTCACATGGATTTTTTCAATCGCATCTCAACAAAATATGAAAATACCGGAAAAGAGATCACCAAAAGTGATTGCGCCTAATTAGACAGGCGATTAGACAGAGATATCCGATATGCACTGTGACCTCATGTAACGGTCGGCCATATAAACTCCATGTTAAATTATTTTTTGCTAGAAAGAGATAAGAACAAATCTTTGTGGTCTTGGTTAATTTTATTGCTATTAAAAAAAAAAAAAACTTAACTGCTGTTTACATGAATCAGCTTTTGTTGAAGCTGTGAAAAAAGTCATGAATTTTCCCTATCGTTAATTTCAGTATGATCACAATATGCGCAGTGCAGCCCTTCGACCTGATCAAGACCAGGCTGCAGCTGCTCGGCCCGGAGAGCAAGAAGACTACCGTGTTCGTGATGGCGACCGAGGCAAGATATACCATTGTAGGGCTCCGTACCCACTACCCTGGGAACGAAAAACGGGAGGGGGAAGGGAGCTTTCCGTTCACATCTCAATCTGACTACATCGCTTTGTGCTTTGATCGCAATACAACCAGCTGGTTTATTGACTTACGCACTCGTAATCGCAACCTAAGACGAGTCTGCATACAAAATTAAAAGAATTGTTCCGCTTTGATGGCGATTGCGAGTGCATTAGGCCTACCTATCGCTTTATGACTACATGTCAAAAAGTCAGTTTCAATATGACCATTTCGTGGACCTAACGCTTCTATACCTTTTGGAATACTCTTTGGAAGGGGTTAATCATCACCCGTTCGGCGGTTAATCATTGGTTTAACAGAACTTTGATCGGCAGAATTTTGTATAATGGCAACTCTTCCTAGTAACCCTGAGGCCCTACTTTCAAAATTGAAGTTCGAAGTTACGTTAGCTCCATCTCTTACTCTCGATCTAGTCTCGAATGACGAGTGACAGGGATGGAGCTAACATAACTTCGAATTTCGATTTTCAAAGTAGGACCCCTGACCTCCGAAGTGGTTTTGGGTAATGGTTTGTAAAGAGGTTGGTGTTTCCTACATTTTCACCCCTTACACAGGTTAGGGTTAACACCGTAATTACATCAAATATTCCGGTACGAAGTCGCCAAGACGCGCGCATGCCGGTCATCATGCATTCTAGTGCAGTCATTGAAGCGAAAAATACGGTCTTACCTCCGAATTTTTTTACTGTGAACCGATTTGCATGAAATTTTGGAATTAGGCTCATCTTACCCTTAACTTCAAAAGTGAAAATGATCTGAACTCCGCCTATTATTTTTAAGGGGTGTAAACAACCCCTTAATGGAAAAATTTACATTGAGCCATTTTATCGCTAGAAAACATGTGTAAAGTAAGTGGTTAAATTGTAAAGTGTTTTCTAACACAATTACCTCATATTAAAATCATTTTCAACCCCTTGAAAATCTTATAACCCTTGCAAACAACCCCTAAATTGAAAAAATCACAAAAAAATACTTTGGTATGACATAAAAAGATGTAAGTATAGAGTAAGTAATATTTTATATTCTCTATAATAATTATCAAATTTTTAACCCCCTTACAACCCTTGAAAAGTACCCCTTGATAAAAAAATTTAATTTTTATTTTTCATAAAATGAAAAGGATTTAAATATTATTCCACACTCTCGAAAATGATTATCATATTCTTAAGCTTTTCTACCCTTAAAACTACCCCTAAATTAAAACAGTAAATATATATAATTACTGCTACCATTTTACGTATATAAGTTAGTAACATAAGTTTTTGGACCATAACTCCTTCAATTTTCATGCTATCACAATTTATAAAAAACCATTGTAAAGGTAATTAAGAGAGCTACAACATCCTTTATTGCAATACATAGTAAAAAACCTTTTTCTAAAACGGTGAAGGGTTAAAGGGCTTAAGAGAGGCTGTGATTGCGCTGCCACGCGCTCTTTAAACAATCATATAGCTCCGTCATTTTTTGTATAACAGAAAAAACTAACCCACTAACATCTATGGATCTTGGAAATCTGAAATAAACTATTTTTATTTTTATTTTATTTTTATTTTATTTTTAAAAACAAAAAAAATAAATTGTTTGTCAGAAAAATACCAAATTTTTTTATTCCTACACTTTTATACGTATCTGTCGTCATTTTTGAGATATTATGAAAAAAAGGAGGGTGTTTTAAGAATTTGAAATTTTTTAGATTTTTTTAAATCGTGACTTTTTTGAAAAATATGTGTCCTGAAGCAGCCAAACTGATACAATCTATCAAACTCCTTATAATAAAGTTAATTCTAGGCGGAATACGATTAATTTTAATTTTGATGGAAATGGCACTTATGAAACCCATTAATTTTTAAGGATAAACATTAGCCCCCTTACTAATAAACGTTGAGTAGCGGTGGTATAGCTATACAATGTTTTGTCCTTATCTGTCAAATTCAAATGTCACAATGACAGATAAGGACAAAACATTGTATAGCTATACCACCGTTACTCAACGTTTATTAGTAAGGGGGTAAATGTTCCTCTTATTTGCAATACAGCTCACTTATTTTACGTGCAAAAGACTTTTAATAGTGCAAATTTTAAAGCTTATTTCAAGCACTACAAAACCCTTTTTAGGGTTCCGTAGTCAAACTAGGAACCCTTATAGTTTCGCCATGTCCGTCCGTCCGTCCGTCCGTCTGTCCGTCCGTCCGTCCGTCCGTCCCCAGTCTAGCTCAGAGACTCATAGTACTAGAAAGCTGTAATTTGGCATGAATGTACATATTAGTCACGCCAACAAAGTGGTAAAATAAAATTTTGAAAAATATTTTTTTTTAATGCACCTCCCCTACACGTAACGTGGGGATGTCTTTTTTTTTTCTTGCCTACCCCATAGTGTGGGGTGTCGTTGGATAGGTCTTTCAAAAATATTGCGGGTTTATGAAAACAATTTTTCGATTAAGGGATCCGTTTATGAAATATTAAGCTTTAAAGCGCTATTTTTTGTTAGAGTCAAGTGTCCCTCCCCCCCTACAGCCAAAACTACAAGTACTAAAAATCTGAAAAAAATCTTCAACGAAAGCGCATATAACAAATTTTAAAGGAAAACTATCACGGCTAAGTAGACATGATTAGTTCCTGAGATACAGGCGATTAACGGGTTTATACCTACTAAAAATCATCTAAGACAGCGCCAAATAACTTTAAATAGAAAATTGTTTCATACATGTTGATTTTTGAGATAGTTTTTTGTGTTTGTCGTTACGGCTTCGGAACCCTACACTGAGCATGGTCCGACATGCTCTTGCCCGGTTTTTTATTAGAATGCATAAAATGCATCTGCTCGCCGCTAGATGGCATTGACCACATCGATTAAATTTCAGACAATATAAAAACGGCTTTGATCTTTAATATCTAGCTTAATATTGCACTTAGAATACTTTATAAAAAACCAAATTGTTAATTTTTTTACCTGCTACAATTTTGTTTCTTATAAAATTTTCGATAAAACGTATATTTTTGGAGATATTTGCAAAAAACCGATGAAAAACGTGAAAAAATTGCGAATTTTCAATTGCCAATAACTTGAATAGTATTGGATTTTTCGAAAAACTTTATAGATGATTTTTTGCTTAAAATTAGGCCTTCTATCGATATCCGAGATTATTTTGAAGAAAAAAACAAACACCCCGAGAAGTGGTGGCAACCACCCCCAGGGTGGTTGCGGAGTTCAAATCATTTTCACTTTTGAAGTTAAGGGTAAGATGAACCTAATTCCAAAATTGTATGCAATTCGGTTCACAGTAAAAAAAATCGGAGCAATAATGCTTCAATGACTGCACTATTCAATAATAAGTCGAATATACACTAAGTTAATACTAATTTAGTTACGAAAAGTCACGTGATCTACCAGTGACGCGATTGGTTTAAAAACGAAACGAACAAAAACGCTAGTTAGTGTTGCATCTTGGCTAAGGTCTCAGGTAACAGAAACTCCTAAAGAGCAGCAAATGAACTACTTTATTATTTCTACTATGTGGATAACATGATGTTAATACCATATAAAAAGCAGCATATGGAGTCGGGGGCCCCAAAATGTCAAAATGTTCGTCACAGGTGGTGAGGAAGGCCGGCTTCAAGGGTCTGTACGCAGGGCTGTCAGCGGCCCTCTTCCGGCAGGCCACATACACTGCCGGCCGCCTTGGTAGCTTCAACTACTTCACGGATCTATACACCCCGTGAGTATCGCCAATGTTATTCCTTATTAGAGGTATTATGAACTTTTATGCTAAGGCCTAGGAAATATTTTCGCCAAGCTGTACGATCGTAAACCCTTTCCAAATGAGGTAGCGTATCACAAACGTTTTAATACAATGATGATGTAGAGGGACACGCAGTTTTTTAGGGTTCCGTAGTCAAACTAGGAACCCTTATAGTTTCGCCATGTCCGTCCGTCCCCAGTCTAGCTCAGAGACTCATAGTACTAGAAAGCTGTAATTTGGCATGAATATACATATTAGTCACGCGAATACACATATTTTTTTTTAATGCACCTCCCCTACACGTAACGTGGGGATGCCTTTTTTTTTCTTGCCTACCCCATAATGTGGGGTGTCGTTGGATAGGTCTTTCAAAAATATTGCGGGTTATTGGAAACAATTTTTCGATTAAGGGATCCGTTTATGAAATATTAAGCTTTAAAGCGCTATTTTTTGTTAGAGTCAAGTGTCCCCCCCCCCCTACAGCCAAAACTACAAATACTAATAATCTGAAAAATATCTTCAACGAAAGCGCATATAACGAATTTTAAAGGAAAACTATCACGGCTAAGCTAAGTAGACATGATTAGTTCCTGAGATACAGGCGACTATAAAGTGTTTATACCTATCAAAATCGCCTATGATAACTTTGATAGAAAAATTGTTAACGGGGGGGGGCCTGCACGCGCGGGGGGAGTCGAACTGTCCATGTAACAAATCGAGCGACAGCCGCGCTCATAAGCGCGAGCGCCTAGATGCTGTTCGGACGTGCCCCGAGATGCTACCTACAAGTTTGCGATTTGCGATCAAAGTTTACAAATAATCGATTAGATTATTGATTTGAGTCGAGTATCGTTTGGAAAACTTAAAATTCTATTTACTGGCCCTTGTTTTTTTTTCAATTTCTATTAATTACTTTATAAAAGATTAAACTTTTATTGTAATTTAAAGTCGGTTTGAAGTAGTTTAGATACCTAACTACCTACATAGGTAGGTATACTGATCTCACACTTAAAAGCTTGGCTCTTGTTTGAGATATTATAATATACGAATTTATAAGAAAAAGAATCATTACTTAGTAGACTTAATTAGTTCCTGAGATACAGGCGACCCTACTTTTATACCTACTAAAAATCATCTAAGACAGCGCCAAATAACTTTAAATAGAAAATTGGTTCATACATGTTGATTTTTGAGATAGTTTTTTGTGTTTGTCGTTACGGCTTCGGAACCCTACACTGAGCATGGTCCGACATGCTCTTGCCCGGTTTTTTAAGTTTGCTTTTAGTTATTAACAGTTTGTGTTTTTAGGGTTTAAACTAGGAACCCTTATAGTTTCGCTATGTCCGTACGTCCGTCCGTCCGCAGCTTAGCTCGGAGACTCTTACTTCTAGAAGTATAGAATTTTGTATTCGACGTAATGCTGGTTTCACACGGAGGCAGAACATTGGACAGCAGAGTACAGTAGAACACTATTTATATGGCGCAGACACGAAGAACGATTCCGATGATTTCCGAAAGCACGATTAAAAGCCACAATCACTTTGTACGTAATAGTCATAAAATGCAAATTAAATTGCATCTATTTTTTCCATCTCACTCACGCACGATCGACGCCTGACTAATTGACACGCGGGCGCGCGTCAACATGGCGTCACTAATAACCAATAATAGCACAAAATACAACCACGCAACGGGTGGATCATGCTGATTGGTTCCCGCACTGTTTTCTGCACAGGTACATCGATAAGCCATATCAGTTGTGTTTTACTGTACTGCTACCTATGTACTGTGTGAACGCACACACTGAGACAGAACTGTTTTGTGCGTTCACACAGTAGCAGTACTCTGCTGCCCACTGTTCTGCCACTTCTACCTCCGTGGGAAACCAGCATAAGGCATTCAAAAGGTTATTGTCGACTCGACGACGCGCTGGCCTAGTGGGTAGTGACCCTGCCTACCTAGCGGTCCTGGGTTCGAATCTCGGTAAGGGCAGATATTAGTGTGATGAACGCGAATATTTGTTCCTGAGTCATGGATGTTTTCTAATGTATTTACGAGTAAGTATATATTTCTCTATATAAGTATTTATATCGTTGTCTAGTACAGTCACGAGATTTAATTTGGTACCCACCTTAGGTCCAAAGTCAATCTGACATTCTACAACAATAAGGTTGAGTTTCCTAAAAGTTATAAATGACTTGACATCTCTAATGACATTGACGACTTCAACCATATTTTTCTTGAAATGGGTCCCAAATTAACGCTCGTGACCGTACCCATAGTACAAGCCTAGAGCTTAGTTTGGGACTAGGTCAATTGGTGTGAGATTGTCCCACGGAGTAGAGAACTAATGGAGGACGCAAGTGGGCGTTCCCGTATCGCCGAGTGTTTGTGCAGTTGCACAAACTTCGCCCACAGACTATTATCAGTCTTATGTCAACCGACTCGGTGTGCATGACATTTGTATAATTGAGAAAAAAATTATTATCAATGTAAAAATGCCGTGTTGCGGTATCTCAAGCTGCAAAAATGCAAGCAGAACAAAAACGATGCACATACGTAGATTTGACCGATTTAGGCGGCCAAAAACATTTTTTCTTCTAATCTTGTTTAAATTGGGGTATATGATTAAAATATGTTGTATTTCATTCAAATCTTTATTATTTAATAAAATATACAAAAAAAAAACAGAAAAATTCTACTTTTTTTTTTTAAAGTAAGAACAATGATAAAACAGTTTCTAATTTACATAAAAATATTAATAAATAAATAAAAACATATTATAATTAAATTACTGACGATATGTAATAAAGTCTATATTATACTGCCAGGTAGCAATAATTCAATTGCTTCGCTTGAAAAAGCTTTGCATAAGCTTTTTTTATAAGTCCTCATACTGCTCACAAGAGGATCCGAAGTAAGCAACAGTCTGTGGTAGATGTCGAGGTTGCACTCTTCTCTCGAAAACTTTCTTGCAAAGTTTTGTCTATATGACCGAAAATGCTTATTTCGGGCTTCTGCCGCCTCCTCCGACAGTTGCCCAATTGGTAATAATGCATTTTCTATTATTTTTGCACCATGTAATAAAATCTTGTGCATGGTCGGAGTCATGGGGTGCCACCCATATTCCTCAACGTACAGCTTTGCCGTGTCAAAGGCGTATGCGTCGTATTTCGAAACATCAATTTTGTGTCCACTTGAAATTGCTTCCAAAATAACTTTGCACCTATGAATTAATTCATGGTTAATCCCTAAAATATCAGCAGCCAATTCGGTGTTCTCAAAAAACCTTCGACTTGTATTACCGTCGTTGGTATTGCCGAAGTTGGCTTTAGGCATATCTACCAAAATACCAGTTTCTCTCCTAAATCTTTCCTGGATTTCCAATTTTCTTTTTTTCTCTATTTCTTTCTCGTCTTGTGTTTTCCTTTCTCTATGCTTTTTTACCGGTAGCCTGTAGGCTAAATGTAAAAGGCTTTCAAAAATGCGTATTCTGGCATGCAACACTGAAATCCCAAAGTCGAGGGCTTCTGAACTGGTAGCATTGCTTTTGGACAAGTCATTGAAATCTTTGGATGTTGCCCCGCATATATAACAACGAATTGTTGATTTTGTATTTGTTGCAGCGTTGCATACTTTGCCATCAACCATAGTCATTTTGAAAATATGTCCAAATATAAATTCATTGCCATTCAAATCCACTTTTGTATCAGAAAGTAACTTGGCTGAATTATCTACATAGCTTATTTCTTCCTTGGTGACATCAGTAGACTCTTTCACGAACCGAAATCTTATGGGGCGGCAAAATCGTGGCGATGATGGGGTTGGGTTTTGCCACAAAACTTTCTTGTTTTCTTTGCCATAAACAATCTGCAAGGGCACAAAAGAACTTATAAAGAGGTTTGCATCGGAGTCGGCATCATGAGAAAACTTCTGTTTAAAACGTGATTGTTGAGATCCATCGCAACCCCATTTGCATATTATCGTTAATGATTGCCTTTCAGTTTCATTGAGGGTTATCAACACATCTTGCAGGTATATAGATAAGCGCATAACGGTATGATCCATTAGGCTCTGTAATCCTACTTCCGCGCAGGTAGCCGTGACCCGCAACATAGTTTCTGGGTAACATGCTTGTTTTTCTTTTAACAATAGGTCGTAACAGGGGTAATGCCTTGGGTTTGTTGCTCTTATTATTTCATATTGTCGCCGAGTAAGGTCAGCTTCTACAAACATCTTAAGGGCTTCAAAAGGGGTCAGTGGTGCGATTGTTTCATCTTCCTTAGAACAGGATTCCCTTAATTTGGTTGCTTGCTCTGGACAGTTTGTTATTTGCCTGAGGACTTTTGATGCATTTCTTTTTCCGTCTGTTTGTAATATAACTTGTGCAGCATGGACTATGATTTCATCATCGACAGTAGCACGAATGTCCTCCGTCTTCCTTCTCTTAGTTCGTTCACTCGAGTCCTCAAATGATTTACATGGACGTCCTTGCCGATTAGATGTTTCAATTGGAATTTCAAAAGTTCCTTCTAACCATGTCTGGTTATTTTTCAAGAATACTTCTTCAGTCCTTCGTGCTTTTATCCATCTATCTTTCATTTGTGACTTAAACTGGGAAAAATTATGTTTAAGGCTCTTTTTACTTTCTTCGGAGAGCCCATAAAACTCCACAAGGTAATTTTCTAAATGGTTCAGTTTTTCACTCAAATTTGGGAAATTCTGATCTTTCATTTTTTCAAACAATTATTTACGAGTCACAACTGTAACACCAGAGGCACTGGAAGACTCTGAAACAAAAAAAAAACAAATAATTACTAAAAATAAAATCATGAACGGTTTTTAGAGTTTTTACCCAGACAACTTCAATTGACCTTTATTTGACTATAGGCACTTTTTGGCAGAAACTGTTATTGTTAATATAATA
This sequence comes from Acleris laterana, assembly GCA_963966035.1. Lineage (NCBI taxonomy): Eukaryota > Metazoa > Arthropoda > Insecta > Lepidoptera > Tortricidae > Acleris > Acleris laterana. The sequence goes on from OZ014451.1 coordinate 2,512,297, forward strand.
TTGAATATGTGCCATAATTATTGTAATTTAAATAAGTTCTTGGAAGACCTTGGAAGTATTTCATTATTGCATTCAAAACCTAAAATTTAAGAAAAGTAGCTAAAAATAAGGTGTTACGTTTGAATGCTAGGCATATACAGTAAACTGATAAAAAAAAACATTTTTTTAAGTTCAATTGATAGATTCTTACCTGAATTATTAGAATCCATTTCTTTCACTGCACTAGAGAACACTGAATTGTTTTGTTGCAGTTTATAACACTACGTATATTGAAGGCACCGAGAACTGTTACGTACACTACAAGTGATAATCAGATTTCGATTGACGGTAGCTCGGCGCATACGTTATCTTATGACTCAAAAGGGGTGGGGGTGGGTGCCCTGGAATGTCAGGTAGATAAGGAAGTCAATTGTGTAACCGTGGGGTGATTTTCAATATTACGACTTATGGCCGCCTAAATCGGTCAAATCTACGTATGTGCGATGTCTAATGCGGGCATTTCTTATCATCGGTTAGTATTATTTTACTATTTATTGAAATAATACAAATGTTAATCTTCTTTGATATAATTCGCGTCCAATATTGAGTAATAATCTACTCTATTTCTTAGAAGTTACAGTTCATAATCATATATCATGACAACTGCCAACTAATCTAGATTGTTCGCTAATCCAACTGTCAAACAATACTCGCTACTCGAGTGCTGTGCGAAGTTTTTTCGACATTCATATCGATAAAAGTTTAATCAATTATTATGTTAACCGAAATGTGGAAGAAAGTAACAGATACACAACACACCCGTATTCACAAACGTCACTATGAGGTCTCACAGTGCTCACGAACGCACAGGGTGGTTCAAATCGTGTCATAAACAAAAGGTCAGTCAAACAGGACCAATCACAAAGCTGTATTGAACGCAGTGCGTTTACTCAGTGAAGGATCCCTTAAGTATTGTTTGTGAATACGGGTGACAGAAACTTAAGTGTTACTTAGAATTTACCTACGACCATGGAGATCCAGTAATGGCTTAGTAACTGTTTAAAAAGTCTTCTCAACCGTTTTAGATTCCCAAAAGATCCAAATGTAAAAAAAAAATGGATGGATGTCACAGGGAGGATGACTTATATGTATATTTATGCCGAATCACAGCTTTCTAGTACTAAGGGTCTCTGAGCTAGGCTGCGGACGGACGGACGGACGGATGGACGGACATGGCGAAACTATAAGGTTTCGTAGTTTGATTACGGAACCCTAAAAAAAGCTAAGAAATCCGATAATTGTAAAAAAATATTACTCAATTTACTGCATTTTTATGTTGATTATATAGTAAACATGTTAAATATTCTGTAAATAAGTAAATATTTTAAATAGGCAACCTGTGTTTCATTACCGCCATCATCCAAAGGTATTTTTTTATTCCATAGTTCTCGATCAAATTCACGGACAATGATCCCCAGATATTTTTTCTTAAATATCTGCAATGTACAGATTTCTCCTTCTCAATAGTTAATATTATATGTATGCATACAATACAGATGACTCCTGCTATTTAGTTGTTTATATTTTTAACAAGTATTGAATGACCTGGTTACATTTATTTATTTTTTATTGCATTTTGCAGAAATTCTCTACATTTCAAAGACACCAAATATTAATATAAATATCACAAAATATCGACAACTACCTATGTTGTACCCGCATCCCTATTCTTTATGCCAAAAGGTCTTGTCGTAATACGGAATTCAAAGCCACATACGACTTTTTAAGTTTCGGACGTTATCGGGCGTATCGAAACATTTAAATTCAACCAAAACTGAATATAGCGCCATCTAATGCCGAGTAGCTGGACTACGATGCTTTTTCTGGACATCAAGCGTCGCCAACTAAAAAGACACATGTCACATTTCTGTTACACTCTATTACAGGCCGTAAATTGCTTTAGTTAGAGTAGAGATCCTTTCTGTAAATGGTACTAGGTAACACCAAATGGGTATTGTAACTTTTTACCAATCAAAAGGGTTTTGCAATAGTGTGCCGCGTATCAATTTAACTGCGACTGTGTGGGTTTGGCGACACTGGTTTTCTAAGTAATAGGCGACCATGCCAGTTCCCCTTATTCTCTATTCCCTGGATTGTCCCCTTATATTTATATTTATGTCTGTCCAACAATAGAGTGTACGGCGTGCCCAGCTTCGGCGTGAAGTTGCTGCTGGGCGTGGCGGCGGGCAGCGTGGGCGCCGTGGTGGGCAACCCCGCGGAGGTGGCACTCATACGCATGACGGCCGACGGCCAGCTGCCGCCCGAGCGGCGGCGGAACTACACGAACGTGTTCAACGCGATTACCAGGCATGTAGGACCTACGAGTACAAGTAAAAACCGCTACTGGGATTTTAGGAATAGACTAAATAGGAAGAGGTTCTCAAGTCGTCGTGTTTGTATATTTTTAGGGATCCGTACAACATATATACATACATACATAGGTATAGTTCAGGAAGTATGATTTGGAGTATAATCAAAAGTTTCGTCATTCCAAAAAGCTTGTAAATTTATTAAGAATGCAGAGCAAATTTTGGATTGAAGCTAGGAATTATAATCTTGAATTACGTCACCTTTGTTTTGTACTTACTTATCTCTTTTCTTAGGATTTAATGATGTTATTGTTTCTTTTCTTCCTTCATGGAGATAGAGATGCAAAAGAAACCTGACGTAATTCAAGGTCATTCCTAGCTTCGATTGATTGTTCACTGTGCACTTTGGTGGCTACCTAAACTATCCAAGTATCGACGTTGTAGCTATCTATGGGTTTTTTTTTTTTTGTGAAAATTGATCTGTTTCATTGGCTATGTCACCAAGCAAACTTTGTTAGGTGGCAACCAAACAGCCAGCTTGATAGTGGGGTCTAGTTACTTATAAGCTTCTTACCTCATTCCAATTATAGTCTTCATCTGCAGGATGGTGCGGGAGGAAGGCCCAAAGTCCCTCCTCAGCGGGGCGTGGGTCACCATCTGCCGCTCGGCCGTCGTCAACGCTGCGCAGCTCGGTACTTACGCGCAAGTACGCCTCTGAAGTCCGACCAGCGAGTGGTGACATATCGTCCCTTTACTTCCTCACCCTCGTATCTGATCGGATAGTTAGATAGGAAAGTAGCCTTTTTTTTTTAAGGAACATGAGTGCTTTTCCTATCCGACTATTCGATCAGATACGAGGTTGAGGGACGATATGCATTTTTATCATATTCTTCATGTGGCAACAATTTTACCTATATAACAAGCTGTGATATTATGACGAGTACCTATCCAATCACTGCATTTCGTGTTATAGTCTTTATTATTTCTAGCGAGCCGATCTTCTACACAAAGGCCATTGTTTGCGTACAATACTATTATCTTTCTTTGTGTCCGTAACCGCAAGCCGATTACATACAAAAAAGTTAGAACTACATTGAATGTCCATAGAATTATCAACCCTATCCTCTTAGTCAGTAGGTTTAAAATGTAAAGTGTCAGGATACAGATATGGCTTTATTATTTGAACCGGTCTTATTCCCTACACAATATTACCATCTTCTGTCGCCAGGGTTGTACTTTACATTTTAAACCTACTGACTAAGAGGATAGGGTTGATAATTCTATGGACATTTAATGTAGTTCTAACTTTTTTGTATGTAATCGGCTTGCGGTTACGGACACAAAGAAAGATAATAGTATTGTACACAAACAATGACCTTTGTGTAGAAGATCGGCTCGCTAGAAATAATAAAGACTATACCAGCTAGTAATATTTTGAATTTACCGCCTTTTTTTTTGTGTCACCACTCGCTGGTCGGACTCTCGTCCAACCAGTTACGCTTAATGACTCCTTGACTATGTGGTTATGATGATAGACCACATTAGCTGCTCAGTTACCGAATGATGTTGTTAACGGTTTACCAAATGATAGGGTTATTTAAGATTTCAAAATTCAATGGTATGACGTCATACCGGTAACCGTTTAAACCGATATATTTTCGGTTATTCAAGCCCTAGGGACAGGTCTTCTTTTCCCTGAGTATGTCATGTCAAGCCGTTTTTGGAGAGGTGATTGGCTTCGTCAGATCTAGGGTTACCTTGACATACGAAAGCAACAGTTTAGGTTGATAGGAAGGGACAGAGCTATAGGAGTTATACAGCTCTGTCCGTTTCTCTCCACACAAAGCGAACTGCTTTATTATGACAAGTACCCCCCAGGCCGCTAAATACTCTTAACGGTTAAATGAATGATGGCCAGGCCCGCGAGGTGCTGCTGCCCAGTCTGGGCGAAAGCGTCCTCCTCCACGTCTGCTCCTCGATGATCTCTGGGTTCATCACCACCGTGGTGACGCAGCCCCTTGACCTCCTCAAGACCAGGTATAACATACACACTCGTATGTTCATTCTTACTTGTCTAATATAGACCAACTTTCTATCCTCAAAATGAACCTTTATTGGCTAAAACAGCTCTTTTAGCTGTACTAATCTTAATTCTATACCTACTAATATTATAAAGGCTTAGGGCCTGTTGTTTGATCAGTAGTTAAACTAACTAATTGTTAAAATTTGAAAAAGGAATCGAAAATTTGAAGTAGGTAATCTCAAGGAAATGTGTCAAATTTTCAATTCCTTTTTCAAAATTTAACGATTCGTTAGTTTAACTACTGATCAAACAACGGGCCCTTAAAGTTTGTGAGGTTGTAAGGGGTATTCTCAGGAGCTACTGAATAGATTTTGAAAATACTTTTACCAATAGAAAGCCACGTTATTTCTGAGTATCATATGCTATATAATAAAAATAAATAAATAATAATTGCCGAATTAAAAAGCTAGTATACATTACATTAGTAGGTACATCAGTAGTAGCTTACATTTATATGCAGATACTTCTATCCAAAAGTTAGCCAACCCTTTTGCTCTCCAAGCTATTGCTGAAAGGTATTCCATGAAATAGAGCGGTAAATATTAAGAATAGTTAGATCGGGTCCCGAAACTGATTAAGTCCGCGTAGCTAACTTTCCATTCTCATTTTTCCCGATTTTTATTTTTCTCCAATCGCATTTTTCCCTATTTTACATTTTTACCAATCGCATATTCGCCACTCGCAAAATTGATCTAAACAGAAATACAAGATTAGGTTAGGCAGAAAGCCCGAAGGGCCATAGCATCCAGAAATAGGAGAGCCGCAATAGCGGAGCTCCATCGGCTCAGTGAAATTTATTTAGTATTGGGAAAATATGTAATATAACCATAGTTGAAAATATGCAATTGATAAAAAACGAGGGAAAAAAACGAATGGAAACAAAATTAAATGGGTAAAAATGCTAATGAAAGTTTGCTACACGGAATTAATCAATTTCGGGAACCGATCTATGTTCTCAACTTTGACAGAATCCAGAACGAGGCGAGGACCACGGGAGCGCAAGTCGGTATAATAAACGGTGTCAGAATCGTCATAAAGAAGGAGGGCGTGCTGGGGCTGTGGGGCGGGTTCCTCGCCAGGTTCCTGAAGATGTGGCCCCAGACTGTCCTTACCTTCGTGGTTTTTGAACAAATCAACGCTTTCTATCTGCGGTCTCTGGTGTAATGGAGAAATCAGCTAAATTGTATGGCCAAAAGTTTAAACTGCGCTTTAGGGTCTGTGCAAACCGGCGGACGGTAGGGCTAGTGTTGCTAGACGTCCCGATTTTCAGGGTTCTATGGTCACGTCCCGGTTTAACGTTGATCAGCACATCTCCAGAAAGTTCATGTGCAAGATACTAATTTATAACAACCGAGAAGGCCAAAAACGTGTCGTGATTTGAAAACCCAAGTTCCGATTTTTCTCTAGCACAGTCCTGGTTATGATAGACGGATAGCGAGGACGCCCGCGACTTTTTCAAACCAAAAGCGATTTAACAGTATCGAGAGTTATAAAAATACAACATAATTAACTGTGTTTTATACACGACTGCCCAAAAAAGGAGTGTAATGTTTTCAGGGTTCTTGTATGTATGTATGTACGATTCTTTATTCCACCATAACTTCTAAACGCCTGAGCCGATTTAAATGTGTGTGGTATCATTAGAATCCTTTCACCATCCCGGATGGCATGGCATACTGTTAAAATTATAATAACAATAATGGCAAAATTACACTTATGCATGTCAGCAAAAAAAAGTATTCCAACTAATTATTACAATAAAGGTATCATTTGAAAAGTCTTAATGTGACCATCTCAAATATATACGAATATAGTAGCATAAACGGATTAAATAACAATATGAGAAATACATTCGGGTGTTTAAAGCTTACCTACTTTTCATTTAGTTATTGACTTTTATGTAAATGTTTTCAATTCATGAAGACGAGCTTTGTCTTTTATTTTTACGTTCGTTTACGCAAACGTGCAATTTCGAATTAAGTCATGGGGCGTTTTTCGTGGATAAAACACTAGGTACAGTCAAGGAAATTGATTCCTAGACCACTTTGGACTATGTCATAGTGACGTAATCAATCAAAACATAAGACTTCTTATGATTTTATATACAGTGTCACTTTGACATAGACCAAAATGATCTAGGAATCAATATGCTTGACTGTACTTATATGTTATTTACTTCGTTAAACTTACGTTAAAACGTGGATATTTTCCTAAGCATATTTTGTAGTGACAAATCTTTACAGAGGCGTTTTTTGATATCCTACATTTTGCGGTACGGTATGTTTCGCAATGGGTGTATAATGTGTTGTCTAGTGATTGTAAATAAAAAGGAATAAGAAATCTCTGTTTTTTATTGACGTAATCACTTGGTATTGTCCAACTGAGAGAGAAATAGTTTTCGAGAAAGGAGAAACCAGTCTGCAAACGCGTCAACTCAGATTACCATTGGGGTAGACCACATCCATCTTAAGACTGCGCCGATCGTACGCCGGGTGTACAGTGGCGGCCTCATTACTATTATTACGTTTTCTAATAAACTGAAGTATTTTCTTGAAATCGGTTGGTAGGTTTTTTATACTACTAATGAAAGCAACTTATAGGGTATATCACATAGTTTAATAACAATTCACCTTCGAGTTATCAACTTAACGGAAAAAAGTGGCCACCTTTTCCCGCTAAGCTGTCTACTCAAAGGGTGATTGTTATTAAAATTTGTTACGTATCCCATAAATTGTGTTTTTACTTGAGGGCGCCACTGGACGCTCGATGTTTGCTAGGTGCAGTCGTAATCCTGGCGTTCCCAACTCTGACGACTTCAGAGCCTGGGTGAGCCTCAGAGACAACGAAGAAGGATGTCATGCCACACCAGGCAGCGTTGCGTCGTCGCCGCTGCGTTCTACATGAATATTATAGGTAAAGTAATACTAAACATGGCAGTTTCGCGGCAAATTATGAACATCAATGAACCTTTGTTCATAACTTTATCTTGGCACTTGGGTCCTTCCCCGATTGGGAGTTTGGGCAGGGGGGAAATTTTACTAGACGAGTGAAGTGTCATTTCATTTTCCATGTAATTTTTTGCGCTGAATCGAATGATTCCCATACAAGATTAATATTTTTGGGGATAGGACCCCTAAATTTTGGGAAAGACTCGGCAGATCCTTATTTCTAGTGCCAAGATAAAGCTATACAGAGAGTTTCATTGATATGTACATCAAAATGTTCAAAATGTGCTATTTTTCCTGTATTAAAATTCGAACGACATGCCACACGATGCGTTGAAACGTCGTGTGGATGCCAAGTCATTTGTAACTTATAGAAAACTCGATCTTATTTCTGTAGAATGTCAGATTGACTTTGGATCTAAGATTGATCACAAATTTAAGTCTCTGACATGTACTCATACCTACACGTTCCCAAGACGTCTCGTTACTGTCATAAGTCTAAGTATCTACACGCCTCTATGTCACACTAAGGTCTGTACAGCTAGCCCAAGTTGTCCGCGACTTGTTTGACGCTCGGATCTCTCTTTATATCTTGGCAGAGTTGGCAGTAATGATAGAGGCGCACTGAGCGACATGCGAGAAAATAAAACTTGTGCTACCTGCTTTTGAATATACTCGGTAAAAAAAAACGAACATTTGTTTTACGCACACTTTAATAGATTTAAAATGCTATCCACAGCCCAACTATATAATAATAATTATCACACGCTACGGTCTGTCGCAAAGACTGCTTCAGATCTATACAATACAAGAGTATGGAGTACGGTAAGGTAATTCTATCATAGTAGATTTATAGCTACTATAAGTTGTAATTACAAACTGTACAGTCAAGGGTAAAACTAAAGATCCCAAAAGTACAATATGTCCACATAGACCTAATTGTCATAGTAATATACATATAGGTGCCCTAACTAATACTACCACTTGAGTATAATAAAAAAATTAAACTGTAAAAATGAGTTTTTATACGTTTATTTTACTCCTAGGAAGAAAACGATGCTCCCCCGTCGTAGTAAAAAAATAATAATATACGTATGTATACCTACATATTTTGAACCATACATACATACATACATTAAATCACGCCTGTTTGATTTTGATTTGAGAAGGTTTAAGAGTAAAATTACAATGTCATTAATATATACGATCCCAAGGGTTCAAAATATATATACATACGTCCCTATCCCACTGATAATAAGGTCTATGTATACAGATATTTGGCGCGAAGGCCGTATAGATATTGGTGGTTTTGACTGTACAGTGCATTATAACATTTATAACTTTAGAGGTTATTTATACATTATAATCATACTAATATTAAGGCGGTAAATATTTGTTATTGCTATGATGTTACTTAAAATACATTTTTTTATCGTCACTACTGCAAAATATGATCGTTTTTCAACTTAAATAAAATTATAGCAAGGTTGACAATTCTCGACAGGTTTGTGATGCGATCATGCGACCTTTTACAAATAGGGCAGCATGGGTACCAGTTCGGTATCAGCAATCTTGGTTTTTTTATGAAACACGAGTGACATATACAAGGTGTTACAAAAATACCCGTAAAGCCGAAAGTCCATTTACAATATTTGAGAACCGTACTATCACCGTATGACTTACTTACCGGCAAAAAAAATAAAACCATTATTGTTTTCATTGATGTGCAAACCCTATTTCAGTAAAATTAAAGAGTAAACTACGCAGAACGTTTATGTACATTTTTACCTAATTCGTGAAACGATCAAGAGACATTCAAACAAAATGTACAGAATTCGATTAGATAGATATTACAAATCGAGTTTTGGAAGATTTTAAAAGAGCTAACCTAACGAAGAAACTTAAACTAACACTTACTTTTTCGTAATGAACGTCAAATTTACAGGAACGGCTCGCTCGTCGGGATATGGCTTTAAAACCATTCAAGTTGACAATTATTAAATTGGTAGTTAGGCCTCTCTGTTAAAATAATCTATGCTAACCCTGGTTCTCTGACATGACAGCTTACTAGGGTTGACAATATTTTTGGCTTTGATAATCACTACATATTATAAAACAAAGTCGCTTTCCGCTGTCTGTCCCTATGTATGCTTATATCTTTAAAACTACGCAACGGATTTTGATGCGGTTTTTATTAATAGATAGAGTGTTTCAAGAGGAAGGTTTTTATGTATAATACATCCTGTTTCATGTACGGGTGTTACAGAAAACTCACATAAACCGAAGCGAAGCGAGGGCGGGTCGCTAGTTTATTATATTTTTTACAAGGTATTTTGTAACACGTTGTATACTGACCAGTTGCGAGTGGAAGAGTGATAGCAATAACCAGCCGAGCGCTACTCTTTCAACGCTTTGTCAACAAAAGTCGTCACTCACACGCTAAAGGTTGCTAAACACCAGAGCTAATATCAACCTTGCATTATAGGCACTGGGTCTATTTTAAGCCGTCCACCATAATGGATATATCCACGTAGTGGTGCGGATATATCCCTTAACGGTGTGGAAAAGGTTAATGCATTCACTGCCAGTACTGATTTTCGAACTTTCGCCAGGAACTACATCTTTTGTTTTATACGGAGCCTGCGTACTGTAAGAACGCACATATGCGTTTAATGCACTGAGTGAAAGACAGGAGAACGCTTATATGCGTTTCCGGCAGTGAATGCGTTAAGAAACTGGGAATACCGTAGATATTTAACTGATGCCCTAGAATTCTTAGCCGTTTAAAAAAAAACGAGAAGGTTCTCAATCTGTATTTTTTCCGGTTAAGGTCAGCTTTTCGATTGCATACTCGTACCTACGCGTGGCGTTACCACTTTACCGATACCGAGCGGAGAAGAGCTGCATCGTTTGTATGTCTGTCTGTGGCATCGTAGCTCGAAACGGCTGGACCGATTCGGATGCGGTTTAATCGGGATCGTTCTTAGCTAGATTTTTTGAAAATCGGTTGGGCCTGGTTCTTTATTTTAATTGTTATTTGATTTAGACACTGTTTGAATATCTAATTGTTTATATTTTGTTTAAACTTTTTTTTATCAATTCTATTTTAGACAGTTCCAATAAAATATAAACACCACGGGACAACTTTATACAAATTGACCTAGTCCCAAACGGGTACTGGACAAAGAGAAACATACTTGAATAGAGAAATACATACTTAAATAGATAGAAGACAGATATGGGTCATACACAATCACAAAAACAAAAGTTGTCTCTCCTGTGGTCAATATTTAAGGGCTTGTGTGCACATAAGTTATGTTTTTATTTGATATGACTAAAGTAGACCTGACGCCGTTTATGCGGATGTGGGTTCAGCCAGCAAATAAAGGCCTTAATTAGCCAGCAAATAAACACGTTAATTTCGTGTATGTCCACAGTTAAGACGGGAACCTAAATCTGTGTATGACCCATATTCGTCATTACACAAATATTTGCCCATACCGCGGTATTAGCTAGCTTCGTAGGCATGATCACTAACAACTATGCTAAACATATCATCAATACTTTTATTTATTTATTTATTTTATTTTAAATAACTTCTTTAATTATTGTTTAATTAACCGGTCGAGTTCAGGTCGCCTCGCCAGAACGTATTAATAACATTTTAGTGTTTTAAGTCTCACGTTTTTCTCGGAGAAGCTGCAGCCAAAGAGGCCGCATATGCTAAAGTAGTTCGTTTTCAAACAAAGGTATATCGCTTGCTTGCATGTGTGCGTGGCTCGACCGTACGCGCTGCGTGCCACCACAAGCAAACTCAACAGGGCGGACCAAGCCGGTTTAGTCGGGGTCGCGCCATTGCCGCGTTTGGTTGCGTGAGTATTAAGTATCGAGCGACGAGCATCGACGCAACCTTAGCGCCCGAGCGGCAGTAGGTAACAGAAACTCCTAAAGGGCCGGAGGATTTACTATTTATACTTTAGTAGTGTTCTGCGATCTGGAGAGAAAACACGTGCAAACATGTGTCTTTATCTGTAATTGTGACATTTGCATCTGACAGAAAGTGACAAAGCATGTCATAAACTATTCTAAGCTTATTCCACGTTTATAAGTAAGAGGGTATGTGTTTTTTGACATATTAAACTGGATAATTTTTCCTTGAAAAACTATTACTGAAATGAAAATACGTTTAAAACCAACCTTCTCGTGAGATTTATTTTCGAACATGACACCTTTTTCGTATGGTTGAATTTTCGAAACTCTACAATCTTAAGCGAGGATTTTTATTATAGTTATCCTGATCCTGGAAAATCTTTTTTTTATAAATAGTTTGATTTTATTTGAATTTGACGCTGCAATCAAGGCGCACGCAAACTATCTCCATCTCACGTTCTTCGCGAGGAAGCACTTAAAGCCTCCCCTTTTCATTCTTGTGTGGGCGTGAGAGCATTATGTGGCCTCCTAAATTGGCAGTGTTATAACAGTGTTTTTTTTAATCAGTTCTAATATGAGGACATTGGGTTAAAGTTTTAAATGACTATTTGGCTAGAAGTGTTATTCGACAAGAATTTTACATAAGTTACTAGGAATTTTATTTTTGGCATCTTAATTTATTTAACCTACGATTACATCTGAACCCTACAAAACATGCTAGCCATACATATACCGAGATCTAATATAGCACAAGCTTAAGAACAGCTTAAATCACTATAATTTAAATAACCGTATAGGAAACTTCATTCACTGTGATTTTTTTACAGGCTCAGCCATAAGGTAGCTATATGCAGGTATGTAAACACTTTGTTGTACTAAAACAATAACATTACACAATACTAAAATGTTAAGTACAATTTGAGCAGACATTTTGTATAGGTCGTTTCACAGGTTACCTATTCCACCTAGCTAAGAAAAATTGCTGTATTACAACACTCCTGTAGCAAAAGCTACCCTATTTCTAACGGAAAATTAGTGAATCTGATTTGGCTATTAAATTCGAGATACCACGTTTTGGCTTATAAGGGCAGTATTCCAAGGTTAAATTTCAGTTCCAGAGTATCGTTTGTCCAAAACCGTTTTACTTTCCTGGATTCTTATGAAACTCACCTAACCTAACCTACATGATCACCAGATTTATCTCTTTAAACATTTTGAAAAGTTAATGAGTTCAGAAAAAACCGAACCGACCGACAAACGAATCAGTGGTAAACAAAACTTAGGACTTGCGATAGGATCCCCGTTTCGCAAAAGCTGCCACGGATGGATCGAATAGGAGAATAAAGGTTAACGTGTATTATAAAAAACGGTTTTCAGTTTGAAATTCGAACAACGTTTTAAGGGCACCAAAAGAAGTGACATAATGACACATCGATTTTTTGTCCGTAAACCCCAATATTGCAAATTTTATCGAAATCGTAAAGCACTTTTCGAGAACGTGATACAAATATTGCTCGGTCAATAAGTATAGGACTAGTTTTATTCATCGCAGCTCTAGTGAAACAACCTATGTGGCTAAACATTACTATAGATCTTTTGTAAGGGCCTACGAAAATTAAGTACATATTGTAAGACCCAACGTTCTATATTTAGGACATTTGTCAGCCATTCTAAACGTGACCTGGGTCCCAATATGGACAAAAAAAAACACAAGTCACAAATTTTATACATTTTGCATTTTTACTTTTTTTCCTTTCCTTGTAAATATTTTCCATAGTTAAACTGAACCAGTCAAATACAAGTCAAAGTCAAAATACGAATTACTCGTCGATAACAAGTACGACTTAGCAAATGACATTTAAAATGACAGGGTTCTATAACTTGTAGATGGAACTAGGTACATTAGGTTTTCTTTTTGGTAAAATTGGATCATGCTTTATTCCAAACAGTTCTCTAATTTTTTAACCAACTCATTTACGCCAAGCTATTATATGGTTATGCTCAACATAGTCATTGGCTGACTGTAGTCTATTATTATGGTATGTGTCCCAACGGACTACATCCTCCTAGGCCCTTGTACAAAAAATTGTACATAATACGACTATTGAAATACAAATAACGTGGCATTCGTTTGTTTTTATGACTTACGGTCAAATTAGACAATAGACTTCATTCCATTTACAATAGGTTCATATTCTGTTGATATTTTTTTTTGTATGGGCCTTAAGGGGCTAGGTCATGTGACTCATGTGGTCTTGATAAGCTTATATGTGGAAACCCGAATTCTAGGTGACCATGGTAGTTACATTGTACCTTACGCTTTTTCTAGTACTCTAGCGACGGGGGGGTTGTGCTGGCTACCCGTACGCGACCTCCTCCACGATGGTCTCCCAGGAGTCAGTGGACTGCGTTTCCCAGGACCCATCGTCCTCGCCTTCGTCGTCATCATCATAGTAGGCCAGCTGGAACGAAATTAGTTTCGTAGTAGAAATATAGTGCTCGTCGTACGACCCTTGAATCACCGACATTCATTTTATAGAATGTTTTACTTCAACGAATTAGATAAAATTTCAATACAATAAATTTTCGCAGCTAGACTTGGAGTCATATTGTGAATGTAGCCGCAAGTCTAATTTGGAAACTAATAGTCGCAGTGAAAGATTCAATTTTTTCGAAGACTATAGAGAAAACGCGAGACACTAGACTGACGCTCGATGGTTTGCTCACGCTCGACACGACTCGGGGCTCGGAGTCTTCGAGTTCACCGAGTCGTCTATTAAGTGAGTCAAGTCTACAAAATTAGAACTCCAGAACTCGAGGCTTTTACAATACTACTACCAACTAGGCGAAACTAGTTCGACTAAAATTATATTTAATACTGGTTCACATTTAAGGCAAGACAGTCGGTGTTATAACTTATAACCAGTCCTAAGCCGGGCAAAGCGTAGTAACTTTATAAACGTGGTCCCATGCCCGCACCCTGGGCACGCCGCACCAGGCAAAAACGACTAGAGTGATTTCATTAAAACTTTTTATAATTAGCAATTGGTAGAACTAGACACATGCTACGATGACAAAGCCGAAAATAATACACAAGTCGTAAACCGCGAGGACAAAATATAGTAACTTTATAAACGTGGTCCCAGGATCGCTCCCTGGGCACGCCGCAACCTTTTTTACTTTTATAACTTAAGAACTTTTCCGTTTGAACAAATCCTGAAAGCGAGGGGAAATGTGTGAAATGTCTGAACCCTCCTAGAGGCACACCTCGTTCTCGTGCAGCCGGTGCACGGTGTGTACGCGGATCTGGAACATCCAGGCGTGGCCCAGCGCCGCCACCGAGCCGCTCAGCAGCAGCGGCATGCTGAAGCGGCACTTCCACGCCAGCCCCATCAGGAACATGAACAGACTCTTGCGCCCCATTGACATGTTTACATTATCTGGAACAGGAACATGTACATTTTTGGAAAAAGTTTTGTATAGGTGAAGAGTTTACGCAAAGAAGCCAGGAGTTGTCATGTTTGTTTATAATTTCAGAGGTACAGTTTATAAGAGACTTCGTATGGTAGTTGAAATTGGCTTTGCTTTTTTAATGTAGAGCGTTAATCAGGTTAAAGAATAGGGCAATTCAAATTTCATAGGTTTATGGATTTACCTAATGCATTTCAAAAACATTCATTTTATAGCTATAAACCAGAACGACAAAACTATCAACCAAATAAATACAATTAGAATGTATTGAGTCGTTTCGGCATTGTGCTACCACAAACTGACGTAAATACATACATAGAACAATAAGTGAAGGACATACAACATGACACCTCTCTTTTTTTGCCCGATTGACAAATGTAGGTAACAAAAAATCAGCTTAAGGTGTCTCGTGGAAGGTCCAACATCCCAGTCCAAAGTCAATCTGACATTCTACAACAATAAGCATGAGTTTCCTTAAAGTTACAAAAGACTTGACATCTCTAATGACATTGACGACTTCAAGCATATTTTTCTTGAAATGGGTCCCAAATTAACGCTCGTGACCGTACTACATACTATTTCATGTAGGAAATAAGCATTAGACATACTGCGGCGCAAAGGTCTCCCCTTTCCCGCCATTCGTCCTTGTTAAGTAGATTTAAGTTAGATTTAATGTTGACTATATTACTATATTTTACTATATTACAGCCATTGTAACGAAAAAAAGCACAACTAACATTTTTTTGGGAAATTGAGGTAAATAAATATTCGGAATCAGGAAGTCTCCCTTTTTCGTTACGGCAGATTACATTGCAAGAGGTCTTAAAAAAGACCGGGTTCATGCAATGACGGTTAGTACTGAATAAGAAGGTAAGAGAGCGAGCGAGGAAGAAGTACTAACCCGAAGGCCGTTTTAGGCTAGTATAGTCCAACGAAGATAGAAAGGGACAGGAAGATAGAACCAATCTGATTAGACCTACGACCTTACTATATTGACTTACCATCATTCGAGATAGCATTCAATCGCTATCCAGTCCCTTATATTATGCACGCAACATTTGACGCCGATTCCATAGCAACACACACACAACCCTACATTCCAAGTGAAAATTACCAATTAGCTTTGGTCCAAAGTTGGAGCTAGACAAAATATTCCGTAGAATTTCGCACTCTTTACGTAAAATATATTAAAGGACCTCTTAGCTTTACTCCCGCAGTGTCTCACTAATCTGACCAAGTTAAACTAACTTTACTTGTGAAACGGTCTTAATACAGCTGTACGAATTTGTTTGCATAATGCTTACCATGTTTGCGTTGCTAGTATGACGCCATCGGCACATACATGTGATGTATGTAAGTATACAAATGTAGAAACATACTTTGTATGCTAATTAAAATACTTGTAACTCCATAATTAAAAGACTTCTTATGACATTTCAGTTATCTTGGGTTTAAATTCAATTTACAGATGTAGGTATTAGTTATCGAACGGTATAGTGCAGTGTGCCTAAACACGTACGTTAAATCCAAAAGTGATACTATTTAAATTACGAATAGTGTCATTATTGTAGTTAAAAAATCAACTTTGGTACGAGTTCATTTTCTACATAGTGTCACTGTTAGATTTAACGTGTGTACGTTTTTGTCCGATGACTTCGTAATCGTCTTCCTGTCTCAATTAGCTTATCGATGGATACTAAGGCCGACTGAGAAGTCAAGATAAATACGAATTGTTCCGTCCAAAAACGATGTACAGTCAGCTGCAGAGATAAGTATACCCCCCTGCATAGGAAACTTGTATGCAGGAGGGTATACTTATCTCTGCAGCTGACTGTACATTTATTCATTACATTAGATATTCGGCTAAGTTTGAGCGATGCATCCCACTGCATGGGTGGGAAACTCCCAATTAAGTATGTCATTATTTGAATTGTCTGTGCGTCTTCCAAAGCACGTTCGAGGCCCAGAGTCCCTACTTTCGAAGTTACGTTAGTTCCTTCTCTCGATTTAGTCTCGAGTGACGAGTCACAGGGACTTGGTTCCTTTTCGAAGTTTTGAATTTAGTTGTTCGTGGTGAACATCCTAGGCAAAGTAATAAATAAGTTTTCATAGACGATGGGCAGAAATGTCCCTAGCCACCCACAGAAATGAACATCTCAGTTAATAGATCTTGGCAAAATGTTTCTTTACTAAGACTACGATCGCCGTATGTATGGGGTCTTGGAAATCGTTATCGTATCGTATAGACTTTATAAACAAACACAATCTAGCCGATTTTTTTTCAATTAAATATACACGACCGATTTTCCAACTGAAATAGGTATCTTATATGTTTTTGGGTCTATTGAATACATTGACATGCACCATGACATTCATGACTGTTGAAGGGTGGGGACGGGGCCTATATAAAATCCACCATCAAGCTTTAATCTATCTATCTCATATTTGCAACTTTATCTAATGAACTAAGTCAAATATCGTTTCTAAGCGAAATGCCGCAAAGACTAAACGATTTCTTACTCTGTTTATGATCCTTCTGTTCACTAATTTGTCTTTTATTGACATATGTAATTATTACTAGTAAGAGACTGTTTTTAACCTTGTCACTCCTAGAAGTATTCTTTACTTTATTAGGATTTAAACGCAACTTCGGCTCGTATAGTAAACCTTTCTTTTGAGCCACTGTAGAACCCATTTCCAATTCGAATTCCAATTAATGGCTTTCACTGCTGTTAAAGTGTATTTCGCCAATGTAGAGTTCAGCCCTCCTATGCAAATATGCAGTAACTACGATAAACCTCCTGTAGTACCAGGGTATGGGGTTAGATTGATTAATTTTAAAAATAAATCTTCTGCAGCTCCCGCATTTAATCGTTAAATAAATTATTAAAAATATCATATTAGCGACTACTTATTTGGAGTAACTCAAAGCAGCTTGAGGCAGACTACGGTAGACGGCTTATTAGAAAAAAATAATTACGCAGCCTCAAATCTTGTTTCCTAAAATGGGGCTACTTTGATTATCCTTGTGTTTATATCACAATATCAAAGTCACCCCTGAAGCATGCCAAAAATTAGGGGTTTTTTGTTTCGTAGTTTTTACATCCAAATTATCTGAAAATACTTCAACTTTCAACATTTTGGGCTCTCATATGAGACATATGAAAATAATTTCGCGAAAGAGCTAAATAATAACTTAGCAATTCCACAAAATCGACGATTAAAAAAATTATCAAAGTTGGCCCGCGTTTCTAGTCACCCCATTTTACGGTAATATCAACATTATTAGTAACACAATAGAATTGAATGTGCTTTGGTGATTGAATTTAAGATACTGCTTATTGCAGAAATGAGTCTACGTTAGGACTACTGTTCGGTACAGAAGCATGTCAAGTCCGTAGAACCCACTAGCAGAAAGCCAATAATGAATAGTTGACGTTTTCATATTACTCAATGCTGTCACTATGACAACGTTCTACAGTGGCTCAACGATTTAAGTGGTTGACCGTATTGGTTTCGGAACATGTTGGCCTTTGACAACAATATTAACTTGTTGCGGCATGAACGTGCCAAAACCATGTTGCCGATAGAAAAGTTGCCGTTGTGAACAAGACATGTTTTGGTTATTAATAACACACAGATAAACGGCGTGACAAGAACAAGGCAGATACCACAAAAGAAACAAATACTTCAAAACAGATAAGAGAACAAGATTAGGCAAAAATAGGTCTTAGTTCACTGATAAAATCAATATGAATGTAACTCATATAAAACAAAATCGTAATTGGGGTATAAAAACACAGTTCTATTCAAGCATTTATTATATGAATTGCATTCATAAGTACAGATATAGGGTTACATGGAATGTTAACAAATACGAAAATAGCTAAACGTTTAAACATGTACGTTTATAGACATATAGAAATGTAAATATACAGCAGGATGTTTTCGTTAAAAGTTGACGGGGCATTAACATTTTGAATCCCGCTGAAATCTATTTATTGATTGCTGCTATCGAAAGCTGGAACATCAACAACTTTTTGCGAAAATTCCTGTAAACATGACCAACAAAGCATAATTTAATTACGATCTATGTAAAATCATGAACTTGTATTGTAGCTTTTCTATGTATTGTCATTAATAACTATAGAGAATTGACTTTAGAATACACATTACAACGAGAGAAGCATGTAAATACCAAAAAATACATTTAGCTTTATAACATTCTACAAGAGAAAATAATAAATTAGGAACTAGCATCATCACTTTTACGTAACAATATAGGTAGATAGATACCTATAGTGCTTTTAAGCCAACAATGCTTTTGTTAAAGTAAATACTGACAGTACTTGCGCTGTTATGGTAAAAGTTAATAGTTAAAGTTACAAAAATGTACGTATTACATTTGTGTTCACAAATAATATCTATTATTGAAATAACTAATAGTATACTTTGTCATAAAAAATATGACATTGATTAATTTTACATTGATACAACCATGCAATTTCACTTTAATTAGCACACTTGTTGACTAAAAACACTATATTTAGGGTAAATATTTCACAATTTTTTAGTCAGATCTAAGAGATAATTATGTAGAGTATTATAGGACTACCAATAATATAAAGGTATTAGGCATAACAGGTGATTAGTAAGAAAGCTACGTATCACTAGAGAGCTTCTAAATGAAGACGATTGTTTGTTAAAGTTCTGTTACATATTCATAAACAAAGTTTATAAGCAGCATTGGCTTGTTATTTTAAAAAATCTGACATAACAAGTAATTTAACCACTGTTTACAATACACCCTGTATTAACACATTACTCAATGTCACCATTATGAACACCAAAATTTTACAAAACATTAAAAACAGTCCCTAAAAAAGAATAGCATTTGTTCCAAAATATAATGATCAAGAAATTAATTTCAAGGGAAATAATTATACTTTGTATAATATTGATTACCGGAATATTCAACTGTATTTTGATTCATATTTCGTAACAGAACTTTAAAACTCGCAGGAGTTTAGACTTTATTCATCATCAAAATAATCAACATGTTCTCCAGGAGAGAACTTGCCCGCCTGAAGCACACGCACACACTTTTTAGCCGTCACCTCCGGCTTCAGCAGAGTACCCTGATTCTTAAACGAATTGAAGACATCTCTAAGATTGTCATTGACTGCTTCCACCAAGACGTGATCAATCATAGCAGTCTCTACAGGACCGGGGGAATAGTTCAGGACTCGAATATTCTTTTTCTCATCAGCAAGAACTTTGAAATACATTTCCCGAGCTGCTTTCCCACTGCAGTAATAAGCCATCCCTCCCATAGGCTTAATGGCACAGAGAGAAGTTATGTTCACAATAACCACCCTGTCTTCTACTTCTTCAAAGATCTTTAAAAAGTGGGTGTTCAATGTGATGACCTTAAACACATTCAGGTCAAAATAATCCCTCAACTCATTCTCATTTTCCATCCGGAAGGTTTCCACAGCCAAGTTACCAAGGGACCCAACATTATGGAAAATCAGACTTGTGGTGAAATCGGTCACCTTGCGTCCGTCAAGAGACCTGTTCAATACATCATTCATGTCTTTTCCTGATGCTTTTGACAGATCTATAGAGTTGATTAAGACCTTTACCTTGACCGATTCGCAGAGACTAGCAGTAACAGCCAACTCATCCTTGTTACGTGCCAGTAGCAGCATCAGGGAGTTTGGCCCAAGGAGTTTGGAGACCTCAACAGCTATAGCACGTCCGATACCTTGAGAGGCTCCAGTCAGCACACAGTACGTCGGCCCGGACAGATCGATTGATGATGATGAAGCCATATTTACTTACAATGATATGTTCTCAGGTTCCTCTTCAATCAGCTTATCTTCCTCGGTGTCTCCAATCACGGGGTCCAAGTCGCACCCGTCGCGCATCAACCGTTCGATGCAGTCAGCGCGGTACGCAGACAGATTTTCCACCACCTTGTTTTTAGCTCTGATTGATTTCAATTTTTTCTCTGTAACAATAAAATTCTGGTTACTAAAATATCGTGGAGTTGGAAGGAAACCGAGTTTAATACTGAATTAATATCGCGACCACATGTAAGTGTCCGGTGAACAGCAGAAATTTGAGAAGCTGTCGCAATCACGAACGCATATTGTTACATTTAGGTGGCGCAACAAACTAGTTTCTAGACAAATCGTAATGAATCGACACTAATTACTTTAAGTGATTACTATACATTAATTGATAAATACCTAAAATGGCAAGGTATTCTTCCGAATCGGATAATTTATCGGAGTCTCGCACGGGCGTGAAATCGTCTTCGAATTTAGGCGAAACTTCAGCTTCTTCTACAATTTCGTTGCCCCAAGGATCCATCAAAGTCTGAAAAAAGCAATAATCATTTCTGAAATTACACTTCTTTGATACGGAGTTCGGTGATATGACAAGCAAAACATTTCTTATAAGACAAAAAGACTCAAGGCCGATCGAATTGCCTTTTTGCACATTCACTACTAAAACATTATGATAATGTTAAGAACGACTAACTTGCGCGAGGGCCTGAAGCCAAATGTTTAGTTTAACTTTTAATCAAACGGCCTATTTGCTTTTAGTATACAATAAAAAATGGAATGTAAAGTAAAATGAATGGAAGCATTGCTGCTTGACATTGACGTTTTTTGCTTATCGGTAAACAGACAGATAACGTATGAATCACACAAATTTTCTGCGCTAGTTTCCAAATAAAACTAGTTTGGCCAACATAACAACAGTATACTTGATTAGTTACTGGCAACCTTTTCAATAAATAATATTATAAATAGTTGTACTTAACTTTATGTGTGTGAATACTGGTCTTAAATCGTCAACTTTTGATATACCGAATAAAATAAATATTCAATCCAATTATTTATTTGGCAAATACCAGTCAAGTGAAATGCCGCCATTAGATGTAGCAACCTAGAATAGATAAGGCTAGCTAGCATGCTAGTAGATATTGCACTACTTATAAACTCCTATGTATAGCGTATTCTACCGACACTGGGGCAACTTTGAATATCGAACTTTGTAGTTAAGCGTTCCCTTTCTCTTGATATTGGTCACAAATGACGAGTGAAAGACATAGGGCATGCGATGTTTCAAGTTAAGCGCTTTGTAGCCAGCTTTTTATCTAACCTAACCTAATGAGTTCTATACAATGGCATTTAAAAAAATCCTGAAAAGTTTTCGGTTTCTGTAAAAAAGACTATTAGGTAAAACCCAATAAAAGTAATGAGGGCGCCACTGGACGCTCGGCGTTTGCTCACAATATTTTAGTTTGCCTATTCTTTTCCCGAAAAAATCCCGTTGTTATTCCTTTCGTAATAGCGCATAATTAATAGATAACTGTATTACCTACTTACAATATTTTTTTTAATTAATTTTATTACTTTTTTTTAACCAACTTACAACAATTATTATTTTACTTTTTTACTTTTTTTTAACCGGTTGAGACCGTAATGCTGCCAATTGAAAATATTGTTGTCCCCCACCGTCATTTCATTAGTCAAAATCGACTACTGCGTAAAAATCGACTACAAATCGACTACTTGGTTGTGGGTATCGCTATGTACCACCATTTTATTCTCTAACGAACCAGCAAGCAGCATTGTTGTGATCATTAATCTGTGGTTGTGATCCGTTGCGGAGTTTTAAAACAACCACTGAAAATACTGAAGGCGTTCCAATTCAATTCAATTCAATTCGTTATTGCTATTTCATAATCTGGAGGGCACAGCAACACTATGCATTTAAAGAGTGCAGTCAATGTCTCTAAGAGGTCACAAGATACGTCAAAGTAAACGTCAAACCATAGAACACTGACATTTTTGACGCATCTCGAGACGACCATTAGAGTTGAGATTAGTTTATTAATACGGGCCTAAGTGTTTCCAATGGTCTTAGTATAAATAGGTATAGATAATCATTAACTAATATTGGTAATCCCACTTACTATCAGTTGATCATGTGTGCTCGTCTGCCTTCTCTATCTCTTTGCCAATTTTGATTTAAAAACAATCATATTACATATAAATTATAATGAAATTAAATGCGTTTGTTTGCTTATCCATTTTCTACGAGAAAACTAAACGATGAATCTAAACAGCATTAACCTACGCTAAGGACAATCGAATTATAAGTAAATGTAATGTATGTATTTGATCTAGGTCGGTAACTTACTTTACATTTTATCTTAAAAAACTCAACAGTTCCGAACGTAGCGATATACCTGCCTAAAAATTTTACCCGGAAGGTGCCACAAACTATTAAAAGGTAGTGTGTCTACACGTGCATAACATTTTGACAACTGAATCTGATAACGCATTGTCATAAATTCATAATAAGGAAGCGCCGCCAACACAATAACATTCAGACCAGACTCGACCCAGACTAAAACAGGTCGTTTCAGCACAAAAAAATATATAACTTAGACTACTGTGTCTAAAGGTGATATTGCTTTAAACATACCAAATTACGTGACCACCGGTCATTCTTATACTATACAGCCAGATTCAGCTCAGCCAGGTGCTAACTTTACCAACACAAAGTTCGATCTAGGAACGCACTTTTTATTGTTAAAAAAAATAAAATCAACCATATCCCAACATATCTAAGCTCTATTTCAAATACAGAATTGGTTTAAGCAAGTTTTGAAATTCATATGAATAGAGACAAAACTTAATTATCATCGGGACAAGGTTGAGTTTAGATTGTGTTGGAATGTAGTGATGGCGGCAGTTTTCAACCGACCGGTCGTAGACGCAGCTGCCGCTCCCCGCACCACAGCCCCGCCGCGCCCCGCGGACACCCCGCGCGTGTCGCGATACCAAAGAGTAGAATAATAGTGTAAAGGTGTGGTATTGATTGCGTACAAAAGGAAAGTAGATAAATGAGTTTTCTTGCTAAACATCCCTTCGTGGAGTGACGTAGTGATTTAGTTAGTGTACAATGCTGAAAGACTGAAATATCAGGCCCCTTATTATGGTTGCCTTTATCACGATGGATAAATATAAATGCTTCCGTCACTCTCGCACTAACGCACTTGTCCAAAAGTCACAGATGATTAATACGCTGGTGATTTTTAAAAACCTATATTTATTCTAAGTTTTAAAATAGAAACAGTAAAAATATAAATGAAACGATTGTTTGTTCCCTTGGAACCTACTTACTAGAATTATGTTAAAACATAAAATATATAGTAGACAAGTATCAAGTATCATCATCTGAGCGCGATTAGTTTCAATATAAATGCGATTTTAATTTTGCATTCCTCATTTTTTTTTACTATAACCATTTACAGGAATAGATAGAGTCGATTAACCCAAACTGCATGAACTGTATTAACACGTTACTGTGATAGAAATACACATGTTTCGTTCACACGTGAATTAACCTTGCGTTGGTTTTAGGTATTTCGAATCTGCCGTGACTGGTGTCAGCGTGCAACCCGCAGTATTCGAGTTTTTGTCTTGTTCATCCTTTTTTACATTTAATCCGTAATATTTTACTAACAAAGGATGGTAAAAAAACAATTTCAATTTTGGTAATTTAGTCACTACTTTTAGCTTTATTTTCTTACAGTATTAATTGATTTCCTAGGGTTGAAAGTTACATTTTCTCAAGTAATTTCTATTACAAATTGCATCTGGTTCACGCTGGACGTGTTAACAAACAGACAATCTCACTTTCACATTTGTAATTTGTATCAGTACGGATTAATTGTACGAATAATTTAAATATCGCGGTTCTTTTATTTCTCTGTGAGCAAGTGTTGTATGTAGAGCCGTAGAGTTCTGCGAAGTATTTTCTACTCTATGCGCCGGGCGGGCCGCAGCTCACGCCGCCATTCTAGATATTTTGACGGGAAGGTCGGTCACGTGACTCGGCGGCGGGCGGGCGGTGCGGGGCGGGGGCCGGCTAGACTCTCCAGTAGCCGGGCCATCCGTCTGCTGCTTTGACTGCGGCCGGTCGCCGGAATCCACGCCCCCGTCTCAGCCGCCCGCATCTATTACGTACTATTCTATAATAGATTCTGGCGACAAACACGACTCGAATTTACTTCCCACAGTTCGATACTCTACCGCGAAGTGTGTCACATGAATATACAGTTAAAACGGCCAGTAAATCCGAAATGTGAATCGTTTATTTGCGTATTTTTGCACGGGTGTGCGTTCGGCGACGGGGCGGGGACGCCGGCGCGGGGCGCGCTCGCCCGGCCGTCGCGACGGCTCGGCACTCGCAGACATGTGTCGGTCGCGGCTGGAGCGCGGCGTGCGTGCCGCGCGCTAGTGACATGCGCGTCCCTGAGCGCGGCGGCGAGCGACCATGGATGTATTGACCCCTCACATAACGTCAGTGCTGAAGACGTACCAGGCGAG